>JAKUCV010007337.1:80772-159465 GCA_028386065.3 Turnera subulata
TCTTGAAGTGAGGTATCTTCAAGCAAGAGAGCTGAAGTTCATGTGACTTGAACTTTCAGGGTTTAGGATTCTTGTGACTAGAATTCCTAGGTTGTAAACGGTTTGTTAAGCACCCGTAAGCTTAACGTAGATAGTGAAATCTTCAAGTGAGACTTGAAGGGCTGGATTAGCCACACTAGTAGAGTGTGTGTGAACCAGGATAAATCGCTTGTGTCCTTCTATTCTTTCAATTCCGCATTTTAATTTCCTGCAAATATTTTCAGTCTTAGGTCCAAAGCTATTCACCCCCCCTTCTAGCTTAAGTCTATTGATCTAACAGGTGCTGGCTGGTTAAGGGGCCTAAGCAGGAGGTGGCAAAGAAGCATGAGGTGCAGCCACCAAAGTTGCTGGGCTTGCAAGTGGCTGCTTAGTCACCTACTTGTCCATGAAACAAAAGGGAAGCAAGCACCTCATGCCCCTCATTCGGCTGCCCAAATTCGTGGTGACCAGTAGCACTTAGAGAATTTTGAGGGCTAGAAAGACTAAAAAGAACAAGAACTGGAAAGGTTAGTGATGGCAGAATTCTGAGGGTTTGGTGCGGAATTGGCCTTCCATGGCCACAATTGACTCGCTCAGTGTAAGTATTGGCACCATGGCGGCCAATTGATCTTGCAGGTGCACAATTGGTTCTGAGGGAAACCAATTGGCCCGAGCAAGGGATTTTAGTGGTTTAGGGGAAAGGTTGGCACGCTATATGCGTGTTAGTGTACCAAGGGCAGCCCAATGGGCCTAGAGTTGGTCACTTGGGGCGCCAAGTGCACAAAATGTATGTTGCATGTGTTTACTTATTATCAATGACTATTGTGCCTGTGACTGATGTATAGTTACTTGTATGGCAGGGGATAACAAGGAGCCTCAAAAGGAGGAGAGGCCTAGGGAGGCATAGTTTCTTTAAGTAAGTTAGGGATTTATGTCTGGTTTGCTTATGAGTGCATTCTATGTTGGGCGGAAAGCCCATGGCTGCCTTGTTGTGCCCTGATGGTGCACGATTGTTTCTGTGATGTGCTTGTGGAATTATTGGCTTATGTAGGCTTGATCTGCTGCCCACGAATCGGGGCTGTGCACTGCATTTGCATACATATGAATTATGGGCTTGCACGTACCAATGGTTTAACGAGCACTTCTTGTGCGCCAAATTATAGGGTGAAGAGCCTTGCGGAGGGCATTGCCCGCTTGGTTCTAAAGGCAGGTACAAACAATGGCTACTAGGGGCTGTGTAGTTGGGCAACAAGTCATGTGCACTTCCCATGACTCAGAATGCCTCGTTTTGGGGGCTGTTGGCTAAGAATCAGTACAAACATTGCTGTCCGCCGGATAGTCACCATAGGGCATTGTTCCCCTATCAATGGGGTGTTGGATGCAGGGAAGCTATGGAATTTACTTGATGATGCTCATGTCCAGCACCGCATGCATTATGAGCATTTCATGCATGATTTCCTATCTTACTGAGTTGTAGACTCACCCCTTTCCCTTAACTTTACTTTTAGGTTTAGAAGAGAGGAATAAGCCAGTGTGGGAGGACCCGGACAAGAGGGATCCTTAGAGATGGGTATTAAGCAAAAACTTTGGCTAGGACCTACTTTTATGTATATATAAACCAGACTGATGCAGGCTTGCTGGTTCGTGTCCTTGTAGCATGGTTTTGTAACAAATGTTGGTTATGTTGTGTGCAACCTGCAAACAATGATGGATGTCTTCTGTGTATAATAGTTTTGCAAATAAAGGTTGCAGTCGATGTTTGTAGACTATGTTGATTGTTTGGAATTAACTATACGGCTGAAGTCTTAAACTTTTGTCATATCGTTTGATAAGGCCTAAGGGTGCCTGAATTGCTTGCTGGATGCTCTAGGCACCTGGCCGGTTACACTAGTGGGGGCGAGACAGCTTGGTAGCGGAGCATGGCTATAAATCCATGCAGAGGGCTTAGGGTTTTAGATATTATTGGACAAGTACCCATCAAGCTAAGACCGAGGGCTGGTGAGTGCTGATACCTACGTGTGTTTTGCTTGTTTGCTGTGTGCGCAGGTAAACTAGGGAAGTGGCAAGTCGAGAAAGATGTTGTTGATGAGGACATTGTGCATGATGAGCAATCTGTCCGTCTGGCTCGACGGAAGGTGGACAAGGGAAAAGCCCCGGTGGTCCCCGAGGATGCGGTTGTGGGTGAGAGTGAGTACTCTGACCCAGTCCAAAAGGATGACACAATAGTGAAGGCTTTGAAAGTTGGATTGCAAGGTGTAAACCGAGCTGTTGAGACTATTTCGGGTTGGATAGCTGAAAAGGAAAAACATGGTGGAAATGTTAAGACGGTTCAGGGATTGGAGGTGCCATTGGCTACTTTTGTGAAACTTGATCCACCCACATTTTCTACTGGGGAAAATGAGGATCCACAACGGTTCTTTGACTTGATATGGAAACATAGCGAAGCCATGGGTTATACAGACCACAGGGCAGTAAGCTTGGCTGTTTTTCGGTTGGAAGGAGACGAAGCAAACAATTGGTATGAATCTAAGAAAAGAGAGAGGGCTCCAGGAGCACCACAATGGAGCTAGGATGAGTTTTGTACTATGTTCCTTGACAGGTTCCTACCGCAAAGTGTGAGGGAGGAACGAGCCTATGAGTTTGAGTCCTTGAGGCAGGGGGATATGTCGGTTGGAGAGTATGACTCTTTGTTCGAGAAACTATCCAAATATGCTCCTCATTTGGTTCTTGATGAACAAAGGAAGATTATACGCTTCATCCATGGCTTGGAGGGTTACTTGTATAATTCCTTGGCTGCCCTTGAGTTTCCTTCCTACGCTACTGTGGTTGATAAGGCTAGGGGACTTGAGACCTGAGCTAAGGAAATTAGGGCTGACGCTGAGACTAAGTAGCGAGCCAAGCAAGGTAATAACCAGGGGCAACAACGCACTTTCAGTGGTGCTAGTCAGACCCGTGGCCGAGCACAGATGGGGTATTAGGGCAATCTGCCGAGGGCACAAAAGAAGAATATTTTTGGATGGGGCACATCTGGTCGGAGTGCTAGTTCGGCACCAAGGCCAAAATTTGGGAGAGGCAGTAGCTCCCAAGTGGTGCAGGCAGTACCTCTCGGTGTGTGTTATACTTGCCACCAGCCTGGCCATTTTGCTCGTGAGTGTCCATTGAGTCCACAGCCTTCTGTAGGCAGTGTGGTATCACCCCCACCGAGGCAGATTCGAGCAGATAGTCAGACCATGTCCCGTGGCAGGGGTAACTTAGGACGAGGTATAGGTGGTCGAGGATCGGGGCAATCAAAATCAAGTCAGGGGCAGGCCCGTGTTTTCTGCCTAACCCAAGACGATGCAAAGGCTTCAAATACCATTGTAACAGGTATATTAAAAGTTTGTTCTTGCCCGGCACTTTCTTTAATTGATACTGGTTGCACACATTCTTTCGTTAATTTTACATTTTACCAAGTATTTCTCCAAAGCTCCATCTAAGTTAGATACCCTGATGGTTGTATATACCCCTCTTGATGAGCGAGTATGTGTGGAGAATGTGTATCGAGATTGTGATGTGTGCATTGCTGGGTGTAACTTGCGGGCAGATTTGATGTTGTTACCTATGGCCGAATTTGATGTTATCTTGGGTATGGATTGGCTGGCAAGGTATGAAGCACAGGTAGATTGTGCAAATAAGAGGGTTAAGTTCAGACCACTTGGTGAGACAGAATTTGTTTTCCAAGGGAAATTTGTGAAATCTTTGCCTGAAATCTTTGCCTGAAATCATTTCTGCTATAAAGGCAACCAAGGTAGTATTATCAACTGAATGTTTGTATTTGGCTTCGGTGCATAGTGTAAATGAGCCGAGCAAGTCTGATGAACAAGTCCTTATTGTTAATGAATTACCTGATGTGTTTTCGGATGATTTAGTCGGACTACCACCTGATGGGGAAATAGAATTTGGCATTAAATTAATACCCGAGGCAGAACCCGTATCCATAACACCATATCGAATGGCACCAGCAGAATTAGGGGAGTTGAAAAACCAATTGCAAGATTTGATGGATAAGGGGTTTATCAGACCTAGCGTGTCTCTGTGGGGTGCACCAGTGTTATTTGTAAAGAAAAAGGACGGTTCAATGAGGCTTTGTATTGATTATCGACAGTTGAACAGACTGACCGTACGGAATAAGTACCTTTTGCCCCGTATAGATGATTTGTTTCATCAGTTGCAGGGTGCTAAGTACTTCTCAAAAATCGACTTAAGGTCCGGATACCATCAGCTGAAGATCATGGCTGAGCATGTATCAAAGATAGCATTCAGATCCCGGTATGGCCACTATGAATTCTTGGTTATGCCGTTTGGGTTAACTAATGCTCCGGCAGCTTTCATGGACTTGATGAACCGAGTTTTCAAACACTTTCTGGATAAGTTCGTGATTGTTTTTATTGATGGTATACTGGTGTATTCCAAAAGTAAGGAGGAATATGAGATGCATTTATGAATGGTGTTATAGATCTTGCGGAAGGAGAAATTGTATGCGAAGTTTTCTAAATGTGAATTTTGGTTGGAAAGTGTATCCTTTTTGGGTTATGTCATCTCTCAAGGAGGTATTAGAGTAGACCCACAGAAGGTTGAGGCCATTGTGAATTGGCCAAGACCAACTAATATAACCGAATTGCGGAGTTTTCTTGGTTTAGCTGGGTATTACCGACGGTTTGTGAATGGCTTTTCTAGCATTGCTGCCCCACTATCTAAACTTACACAAAAGAAGGTGCAATTTATATGGACAGATGAATGTTAAAGGAGATTCTAGGAGCTGAAATGTAGATTAACGACCGCACCAATTCTTGCATTGCCTATGGAAAATGGGACATGCACCGTGTATTGCGATGCTTCAAGGGTTGGTCTGGGTTGTGTATTGATACAGGATGGGAAGGTGATTGCGTATGCATCCCGGAAACTTAAGAAAAATTAGGAGAATTACCCGGTGCATGACCTTGAAATGGAAGCAGTGATTTTTGCATTAAAAATCTGGCGCCATTATCTTTATGGGGAGCCATGTGAAATCTACACAAACCACAAAAGTTTGAAGTATATTTTTGAACAGCGGGATTTGAATCTTAGACAATGTAGATGGGTTGAGTTACTCAAGGATTATGATTGTGTGATCAAGTACCACCCGGGAAAGGCCAATGTAGTGGCTGATGCATTGAGCTGGAAATCGATGGGCAGTCTTGCACACTTGAGTATGACCAGAAGATCTGCTGTAGGGGACTGAGACAAGTTGCTTGATGAAGATTGCAATTTGAAGTTTCTAAAACGGGTGCACTTTTAGCACACTATCAAGTGCGACCCACTTTGATTGGTGAAATTGCTAAAGCGCAGGAGGAGGATGATGAAACAAAGGCTTGGAAAAAAAAAGCTAGCAAAGGTGAATTAGTGAGGTTTGTAGTATCTGATGATGGTATTCTGAAGTTTGGTACTAGAGTTTATGTTCCGAGGATTGGAAATCTCTGCAGTAAGCTTATGGATGAGGCACACCAGTCTCATTATACTATGCACCCAGGTTCTACTAAAATGTATCGTGATCTTAAACAACATTATTGGTGGAACAATATGAAGAAGGATGTGGCTGAATATGTTGCTAAGTGTTTAACGTGCCAACAAGTTAAAGGAAAGCACCAAAAGGTACCTGGTTTGCTACAGCCTTTGCCCGTTCCGGAATGGAAGTGGGAAAGGGTTGCTATGGACTTTGTTAGTGGATTGCCAAAAACCGCTGGCGGGTTTGATTCTATTTGGGTTGTTGTGGATAGATTAACCAAATCTGCCCACTTCCGGCCATTGAAAACAACCTATAATTTCACTAAGTTAGCCCAAGTTTTATTCATGAGATCGTGAGGTTGCATGGTGTACCTGTGTCTATTGTGTCGGATCGAGGTCCCCAATTCACATATATGTTTTGGCAAAATTTCCAGGAAGCAATGGGTACAAAGATTGACCTAAGCACGGCATTCCATCCGCAAACTGATGGCCAGAGTGAACAAGTAATCCAAATTTTAGAAGACATGTTGAGGGCTAGTGTCCAAAGTTATGGAGGTAGCTGGAACAAGTACTTGTCACTTGTGGAGTTTGCTTATAATAGCAGTTACCAGACCAGCATTGGCATGGCACCGTACGAAGCATTGTATGGTCGAAGATGTCATACACCTGTTTGTTGAGATGAAGTGGGTGTGAGAAAATTGTTAGGCCCAGAGATTGTGGGATTGACTGCAGAAAAAGTAAAGGTTGCACGAGACAATCTTGCTGTAGAACAAAGCAGGCAAAAATCTTATGTAGATAATTGGAGACAGAACATGGAATTTTCTGTAGGTGATATGGTCTTCTTGAAGGTCTCACCGACTAAGGGTGTGATGCGTTTTGGTAAAAAGGGGAAACGGAGTCCCCAATTTTTAGGACCCTTGGAAGTACTAGAAAGAATTGGTTCAGTAGCATATCAGCTTGCATTACCACCGAACATGTCTCAAATTCATCCAGTATTTCATGTGTCGATGTTACGTAAGTATGTATCTGACTCTTCACTATTGGCACCGCAAGAAGTACAATTGGGGGAAGAGCTGACCTATAAGGCTCAACCCATGAAAATTCTTGACACTTAAGTACGCATGATGCGTAACAAGGAGGTGACCTCGGTTAAAGTTGAATGGGAAGATCCCACCGGAAGAGAGGTTACCTGGGAGTCCGAGAAAGAGATGTTGGACAAATATCCGCATTTGTTTTCAGGTAAAATTCGCGGACAAATTTCCTGTAAGGGGGAGGTGATGTGAGGCCCTGTGTACAATGGGAGCCTCGAAAAATAATTTGCTTGATGGGAAGAGCTTGGTCTAGACTGTGTGTTTGTGATAGGGGCACAATTGTGCTACTGGTGTGCAATTGGCACGTTTTGGTGCCGTTGGCAAGCCAAGAGCTGCACCCTTTGCATAAAAAGGCGCAGCCAATCAGGAGCTGCTAAGTGTAAAGTGGAGTTACTGAGGGTAAATGTTAATGAAGGTGAGAAATTGGTGCTGGCTGGTTAAGGGGCCTAAGCAGGAGGTGGCAAAGAAGCATGAGGTGTAGCCACCAAAGTTGCTGGGCTTACAAGTGGCTGCTTAGTCACCTGCTTGTCCATACAACAAAAGGGAAGCAAGCACCTCAAGCCCCTCATTCTGCTGCCCAAATTCGTGGTGACCAGGAGCACTTAGAGAATTTTGAGGGCTGAAGAGATTAAGAAGAACAAGAACTGGGAAGGTTAGTGATGGCAGAATTCTGAGGGTTTGGTGCGGAAGTGGCCTCTCAGTGCAAGTATTGGCACCATGGCGGCCAATTGATCTTGTAGGTGCACAATTGGTTCTGAGGGAAACCAATTGACCCGAGCAAGGGATTCTAGTGGTTTAGGGGAAAGGTTGGCGCACTATATCCGTGTTAGTGCACCAAGGGCAGCCCAATTGGCCTAGAGTTGGTCACTTGGGTCGCCAAGTGCACAAAATGTATGTTGCATGTATTTACTTGTTATCAATGACTATTGTGCCTGTGACTGATGTATAGTTACTTGTATGGCAGGGGATAACAAGGAGCCTCAAAAAAAGGAGAGGCCTAGGGAGGCATAGTTTCTTTAAGTAAGTTAGGGATTTGTGTCTGGTTTGCTTATGAGTGCATTCTATGTTGGGGGGAAAGCCCATGGCTGCCTTGTTGTGCACTGATGGTGCACGATTGTTGCTATGATGTGCTTGTGGAATTATTGGCTTATGTAGGCTTGATTTGCTGCCCACGAATTGGGGCTGTGCACTACATTTGCATACATATACATCATGGGAATCATTGGCCAATTGATAGTACGGGTAGTGCAAGCTGGGCTTGCACGTACCAATGGTTTAACGGGCACTTCTTGTGCGCTAAATTACAAGGTGGAGAGCCTTGCGGAGGGCATTGCCCGCTTGGTTCTACAGGCAGGTACAAAAATGGCTACTAGGGGCTATATAGTTGGGCAGCAAGTCATGTGCACTTCCCATGACTCGGAATGCCTCGTATTGGGGGCTGTTGGCTAAGAATCGGTACAAACATTGCTGTCTGACTGCATAGTCACCATAGGGCATTGTTCCCCTATCAATGGGGTGTTGGATGATGGGAAGCTATGGAATTTACTTGATGATGCTCATGTCCAGCACCACATGCATTATGAGCATTTCATGCATGATTTCCTATCTTACTGAGTTGTAGACTCACCCCTTTCCCTTAACTTTACTTTTAGGTTTGGGAGAGAGGCATAAGCCAGCGTGGGAGGACCCGGACAAGAGAGATCCATAGAGATGGGTATTAAGCAAACTTTGGATAGGACCTACTTTTATGTACATGTAAACCAGACTGATGTAGGCTTGCTGGTTAGTGCCCTTGTAGCATGGTTTTGTAAGAAATGTTGGTTATGTTGTATGCAACCTGCAAACAATGATGGATGCCTTCTGTGTATGATAGTTGTGCAAATAAAGGTTGCAGTCGATGTTTGTACTCTATGTTGATTATTTGGAATTAACTATACGGCTAAAGTCTTAAACCTTTGTCATATCGTTTGATAAGGCCTAAGGGTGCCTGAATTGCTTGCTGGATGCTCTAGGCACCTGGCCGGTTATGCTAGTGGGGGCGTGACATACACATTCCATCCTGTAACAGTCCTTGTAGAAATCAATTCGTCATCCTTATTTTTTACCACTGTCATTCCTCCTTTCTTCGGTACCACGTGAACTGGGGCTACCCATTCACCGTCAAAAATCGAATAAATAATCCCTGCATCAATAAGCTTAAGAATCTCCTTTTTCACAACTTCCTTCATATTCTCATTAAGCATCCTTTGACTTTCAATGCTTGGTTTTCTACCTTCCTCAAGTAAAATTCGATGCATGCAGAATGTAGGACTAACTCCTTTCAAGTCCTCAACAGAATATTCAATAGCTTTTCTATACTTCCTAAGCACATCAAGTAACATCTCCTCCTTTACTTTACTTAGGGGAGAGCAAAAATCCCGAGCCGACGCTACCGACCCAATACCGACCGACGTCGGGTCGGTAGCGGTCAACAAATGTGTTCTTTGAAGCATGGTCGGCTCGGCTTCAAACCGCCCCGCAGGCGTGGCAGTAGGAGGGGGTGCAGGTGTCGATCGTTGTGTCGGTAATCGAGCCGACCGCAGTTGAACCCTTGATATAAATACTAACTTACCTACCAACCCAGCCATCATATAAACCATTCACAAACTAAAAAAACCTAATCTTTATTTTCTTCTACTCTCTCAATTTTTCTAACTCTGCCCCCACCAACGCTGTAGCGACAGGGAAGAAACGACCCAGCAACATTAGAAGAAACGCCCTCTTCACGCGCATCGCCGGAGAGCTAGAAAGGAAGCTGTTGCCAGGAGCAGTTTTAGAGCAGATCCCATCGCGTTGATGCCAGATGATGTCCGAGGACGGGAGATCTAACAGAGGAGCGGCACCGTAGAGGAGATCATTCAAGATCCCAGCCGCCGCCGGTCGGAGCATGGTCGTGGAAACAAAACCAGCAGAACTGCACATACATGTCGCGTCGCTGATGCAGAACTGGAGAGGAAGAACCGGTGCCCGTCGTGGTTGCGCTCATGTCACCGTGCTGGGAGGCACGCCGGAGGGGACCCACCTTTGCTTGTGTCGTTGATTCGCCGACGAGGAGAGGAGGACTTAAAGCAGAACCCCGCACAACCGTCGTTGCAGTATGTGGACGAGCACTTGATGTGCGAAATTGAGGGAAACCACCTCAGCTCTGCTGCTATCATCGGTGAGTTTGTTTTTTTTTCTTTTCTCCTTCGTCTTCTATTTCTTCCTCACCACCCTCTGTCTCTGTCTTGCTAAGATTTATATGTGTATTATTGTTATGATTCAACCAAGGATTGGGATCAAGAGAGTAGAAGAAATTAGGGGTTTAGAAAAGGAAGAGAAGAATCAGAGATGAAATTCCAAAAGGAAGAGAGTGTATAATTAATTACAGATTTAGGTATAATTTTGGCAAATTAACCGGATGTAATGATGCCAAGATTATTGCTTGTTTTGGGTTTAATTTTGGCGAATTGACCGGATGTAATTTTGGCAAGATTATTGCTAAAATTTGTATGTGTATTAATTGTATATTTGGGTATAATTTTGACAAATTGGCCGGGTGTAATTATGGCAAGATTATTGCTAAGATCTTTATTTGTATTAATGGCAGATTTGGTTGTAATTTTGGGAAGATCATTGATAAGATTTGTAATTGTATTAATTGTAAATTTGGCTCTAATTGCTCTTAGATAGTTTCCATACTTGGTTTATCTTTGTAACTTTGACCGAGCAAAATTAACATTAAAATTATTGATTTTTTCCATTGAATTAGCAATTTATATTCTAACACATTTTTGTTTTCCTTTTATATGTATAGTCGGCTCGGTATTGTCGGTATGCCGACTGAACCGAGTCGGTATTTGTGGGTATGACCCAATTGTCAGGGCGGTATGGACCAATCGGTAGGGAGTCGGTAGGAGGATCCCTTTGATACTGTCGGTATGACCAAAAATCGGCTCGGTATTACCGAACCGAGCCGTTTGCTCTCCCCTAACTTTACTCAACTCGGCATTGATAATAACAGGATATGTAGAGTTGGGACCTAAGAATGCATACCGTAGCTCTGATGGTAAAGGTTTCAGCTCTACCTTTGGCGCGCTCTGAATCTCTTCTTTCTTTTCTTCTCCAATAAACTCATAGCTCTTGTCTTCGGTCGCTTCCAATGGTGGAGTGGATTGCAAAATTTCCCTTTTGGCAATCTCCAAATCATCGTCTTCAGTAGTGCCGCTCGTCACCAAGCAATTTTAAATTGGATCATCACTACTCGCTACTTTGCTCTCTTCCTTCACAGCGTCATCGATAAAATCAACTTGGAAACAACTATCCTCTTCAAGTGTTCCTTCGGTAGCACGGAAGGCATTGAACTCGATCTTCTCATTCCCAATCCTTAGAGTAAGCTTTCCATCACGAACATCAATTTGAGCTCCAGCAGTAGCTAAGAACGGCCTCCCAAGAATAATCGGCATTTGAAAATCAATCTCCATGTCGAGCACCACAAAATCGATTGGTACAAAGAACTTCCCAACCTTGATTGGAATGTCCTCCAATATCCCCACTAGATATTTGACAGATCGATCCGCAAGTTGAAGAGAGATAGTGGTCGGCTTCATATCTCCAATATCTAGCTTCTCAGCAATTCGCTTTGGAATAAGACTAACAATGGCTCCTAAAATCACATAGAGCTCAATCAATGCACATAGAACCAATATTGCAAGAATAGAGAAGCTTCCAGGGTCCTTCAGTTTCGGTGGCAGCTTGTTCTGCAGGATTGCGCTGCACTCCTCTGTCAAAGCCACTGTCTTGTAATCTTCTAAATTCCTTTTCCTGGAAAGAATTTCCTTGAGAAATTTAGCATAAGCAGGCATTTGAGAAATTACTTCAGTAAATGGAACATTAATATGTAATGTTTTTAAATGTTCAAGAAATCTCCCGAATTGTTCGTCTTTTTTGCCCTGCTAAAGTCGCTGAGGGAATGGAACCGGTGGTTCATAAGCTTTGACTTTAGGCCATATCTCCTTCGGTTGCTCTCTTTTCTGCTTTGCTAGCTT
This sequence comes from Turnera subulata, assembly GCA_028386065.3. Lineage (NCBI taxonomy): Eukaryota > Viridiplantae > Streptophyta > Magnoliopsida > Malpighiales > Passifloraceae > Turnera > Turnera subulata. Next base: position 92,471 of record JAKUCV010007337.1, read on the forward strand.
CCACTTGGGAATCCACTTCTCTTGCTCTTGCTTCTTTTCCTCTGCTCCCTTTTCAGGTATCTGCTTCTCTGCTTTCGGTTGCTCATCTTCTTCTTCTTGCTTAATGATGGTGTCGGCTTCATCTTCTTTAGGTGGATAGGGATCATCTAACTGCTTTCCGCTTCTAAGTGCTACAGCCTTGACTTGCTCTCTTGGATTAACTGTGGGCTGTCCCGGTAGGTTTCCTGGTGTCCTCATAATCGCCTCCGCTTGTTGCGCAAGTTGCGTCTCAAGCATCTTAGAGTGAGTCTCCATATTTGCCATCCGATTGTTGAATCCTTGCATCATCTCCGTTTGCAAACGTTGAGTCTCCATTATGGCTTTCATCATAGAAGTAAGATCCATGTCTTGATTCTTTGGAATTTGCATGCTCGAACTCTTCTACCCATAATCGTTCTTTTGAAAACCGCCTTGCTGATTCGGGTTGCTCTCCCTCCATGAGAAATTAGGATGATTCTTCCATTCCGGATTGTATGTGTTGTTGTAGGGTCCTCGTTGTTGTTGGCGTTGATGAATGTAATTCATCTGCTCAATCGTCAACTCGTCTCCGGTAGGACAATTCATTGATTATGTCCAGCACCTACACATTTATCACATATTAAACTCGGCATAACAGCAGCACCACATGATTTTACCTGCTGACTCAAAGAATCTAGCTTCGAATTAAGCATTGTCACTGTCTCCACTTCCAGAATTCCAGCTACTCGCTTGTTGTTTGATCGTGAAGAGCTCTGGTAACTGTTACTCGCCATCGTCTCCAATTTCTGATACGCCACATCCGGTGCTTGCGCCATGAATGCCCCTCCTGAAGCTGCTTCCAAACTCATACGTATTGGCTCATTTAAACCATTAAAGAAAGATTGAACTACAAGCCATTCGGGTAATCCATGTTGTGGGCATTCTTGAATAAGATCCTTGTAACGTTCCCATGCTTCACAGAAACTTTCTCCATCGAATTGAGTGAATGATGTAATCTTGCTCCGGATACGTGCTGCTTTATCAGGTGGATAGTATTTTGCAAGAAAAGCCTTTGAAAGCTCCTCCCATGTCTTGTATGTCCCAGCTACTCCTGACTTCAACCACTTCTTAGCCTTGCCTTGCAAAGAAAACGGGAATAAACGAAGTCGAATTGCATCATCGGTCGCCCCATTGATCTTGACCAAATCACAAATCTCCGTAAACGTCTGAAGATGTTGATTCAGGTCCTCATTATCCAAGCCTCCAAATTGTTCTTGTTGCACCATGTGAATGAGTGCTGTCTTCAGTTCGAAATTGTTGACATTGATCGCTGGCCTTGCAATGCTTGACTGCACTATATCCAAACTCGGTCTTGCATAGTCAAGCAATGTCCCTAATCCTAGAATAGAGAACTAGTTCCTCATAATAAAATAGCAATCAATCAAAATCTCACAACAATTCATCAAGTAAACAATTTAACAGAAAGAAAAACGAGTAGAAGAGAGAGTAGAGAAGTCTGGTAGCCGATTTGTGTTGGTGATGATGGCGTCGACTTGTGCTCCTCTTGGTGTCGATTTCTGCTGCAATTGGACTGCTGATTCTGTAACTTGGAACCTTCAAATCTTACTGGAAAAACATTGAATTGTTGTGGGGAATAACCTTTGAAATTGGATGAGAAATTCGGCACCACCTAGAGGATCCAAAAGAGTAGAAAACCCTAACCCTACTTGTGTGTGTGACCTAATAACTAACCAATTCGGCAGAGCTTCACCTCTTACTTCTGCCTCCTGAATATGTTGACCTAGGGGGTCTTTTTATACTGAATTTAAGCTCTGGAAGTCGGTGGGGCTATCTTTCTTTGAATGGAAATTGAATTCTTGACTTGCACTCAAAGTTGGACTTTTGCCTGTTTTCTGACCCGAAATTGCATGCCACTTTACTCCTAGAAGACGTCCAAACTGGGCATTGGGCTCTTCTACAAAGTTCTAGATAATTCTCTCAGCTTTCTTTTCATGAAAAAAACTCTTGAACTGGACTTCTGTAGCTCAAGATGTTGCCGAAACACTGAGCCTGGGTCGGCATAGAAAAATCTGCATCCTGGGCTGGATTAAAATAATTACTGCTCCATGTAGACTCGTCCAAAAATTATGAAATTTAATCCATAGAAATTTCTCATAAAGTGCTTCTTCAGGAGTTAAACTTCCATTTGTCCATATTTCAAGAAAAAGCATCTCTTCCTTTTGGAAGTCTTGTTTCGTTTCCAATTGGTCTCACTTAATTTAGATGCCTAGAACTTCTGAAATCTTCAAAATAGTCGGCTGTGCTCACTGCAGAAAGTTTTCTAAATTGGGCCAGGTTTCCAGACTTGGTTAAAAAGCTTCCATTCTTACATCAAATCATTCAAATTTGGTTGTTCCTTTTCTTGCGTTGTTTCGTCCTTAGTTCCTAAGGACTCATCAACGAGGGGCATCTGTGAATACCCAAAATTGACTCATGAATATTCCTCTAATTTAGATTTTAGGTAGGCTGGAACCATAAGATTAATGAGATGATTTAGTCTTTGGCTAAGGCGCATTTGGAATTTATTTTAGAGGAATGCATATTTTAGAATTGGGATTTATATGTTTGAACCTTAGGATTAATGAGATGATTTAATCTTAAGATAAAAATATACTAAAGTCTAGTTCATTAAAATACTGTCCCATTTTATTTATTTGGCCTTCCTTGTTTATTCTAACCCAATCATAATGAGATGATTTATTTTTGTGTTAATTATGAATTTAAGGGCCTAAGTTAATGAAATGTGGACCTTCCAGAGTTGAGTAGCCCATAAACACATTACTTGCAGACTAATTTTAGCTCTGATTTTCGTGGAAAATCAGAGTTAAATCATCCCTTGATAGTAAATGTGTTTTTGGTATGATTTGGGCATGAAATGGGGACTTAATGTGTAATCAATCAATTAGGAGATAATTGGGAGGAGTACTAATCAAGAAAAGAGGTGATTTTGGGTTGATTAGGAGTTAATTATAGGGTGGAATCAAATCAAGGAGGAATTAGGGGGGATCGGGTGCAAAAAAGGATAAAACGGTGAAAAGCGGAGGTGTCGGGCGGCCATGGCGGCCATCCAGCCCATGACCGCCGGTCATGGCGGTCATGCACCCCCAGAAATGCGATTCTCCCCCGATTTTCGCCCCTAATTTGATTCTACACGGTTTTGGCCCAGATTTTTGGCTGTAACCTTAGTCATTAAGCTACTCCATGCCCTCACACACCCCATAACACTATAAATAGGACCCCCCGCTCATCAAAATTTGTGGTAGGCCATGCCCCTTGTGTGTAAATCAACTTAATAGCTTGACAAGCTAAAAAATCAACGATACTTAGGGCATGACACGCCCCTTTAAACGCTAGTAGGAAATCAAAGCAAGTCAACAAAAAGGACAGGCATTACATGCCCCAATTTTACACTTTCAAAATCGACCAAAACCAAAGCGTAATGTGATTTTCAAAAATCAATTCAACAAAAAAAATCATCAAAGCTTGGGGCATATCATGCCCCTTGTGTAAATTAACTTGACAACTCGACACATCGAAGACTGAATGCTAATGGGGCGTGACAAGCCCAAAAGATACCAATGACGAATCAAAAAGAGCGGGGGGCATGACATGCGCCTAATGTATAAAATCGACTCGATTATCTTTGAAATTAACAATCAATTTGAAGTGTGACGCGCATATCATGGAACATCGACTTGACAAATCGAAAATCGGGGTATGATGTGCCCCTAGAGTGTACAAGTGACCATAGAGTCTACATCTTGGGTGCGGGCATCGTCATTCTACAAACAATGTCGTCTAAAGATTTAGACATGCCTTACCCCTCCAGCCATCAACCCTAGGAAATGTAAGTCTACATCAAGTGATGAATTTATGATGTTGTCACTTTCATCGATCATTTGTCCTCAACCAAATCTACCTTATCAAGGAATCCATGTTTTACATGTAAGTGATGCATGAACATATCTACAATGTGTTTATCTTTTCAATGTATGAAGGTGCCCTTAGCTTCTACGTGTTTATTTTTGGATGCAAGTGCTTATGCTATGTTTTTCCCTTTTTTTCTCTTTTTCCCTCACTCCTCTTCTTTTCCTTTTCCTTTTTCTCTTTCCTCTCTCCTTTCTCCTCGAATGTAAGTGCTTCCTACTTCTACATGATGTGTTTGTTTTCTGAATGCAAGTGCGATCTACTTCTACAGGTATGTTTGGATGTATGTGTTTTTTTTCTAGGTATGGTGTGCTTGGATGCAAATGATCCTAGTATGATACATGAGCATTGAAAATCATTCGATTTAAGATGAAAGTTAAGAAACTTGAGAAAAAGCGAGTTGTTTTCCAAAGCTTTAGAGAAAAAGATTCCTAATAACTATGAATTCATTCACCTCAAATTCTAACTGGGACCCCAAGGGTGAGCATTGCTTGTCAAAAGGTTTTGATGGATGAAGGATCATCTAGCAAGTTAAGCAAATGAATGAGTGGATATCCCTTTAAAGAATGGATGGAGGTGACATGCTCGGTTGATCGTGTATGGCTACCCAAGTAATTTTTCTTCAATGAGAGGAATCGTCCTTAAGGCGATGTCGTCTATCGCACGGATGCCTCTTGTCATTGGCTACTATCCCCATTTTTGTTTTAGCCTTAATTTTTTCCTAGGCCGCCCTTTCGGGTTGAATTTTCAACCTAGCAAGCATGTCCTAACTTTTGCCCAGACCACCCTTTCGGGTTTTCAACCTGGCGAACTCTTTTCTTTTCTTTCTTTTTTTTTTGTTTTTTTTTGGGGGATAACAACCACTAAGCTTGTGCAAGGTAGAGACCACTCGGGTCAGGCATACTCAGATAATCATTAGGGAGGTAGACTTTCAACGTTAATCTAGAACCATCTAGCTAAGTTATGTCTAAGAGACCATCGGAGAGATGTGCTTCATGATGACCGGATTAAAAATGAGTTTCTCGAGAGAGAAAGACTTGACTAACATCTACAACTTTATGACGACCAAAATACAAGTTCGAAAGAAGGGACCTTATGACTACAAAAGAGGCCCGGACACTACGGATACAATCAACAATGTGGCATGTCTATCTGACAACGACTCCCATCTTTCCATTGAATCAATCTGAGAACCACAATTTATAGACCAGGCCAGTTATCGGATTGCCTACGTATTTATGGATGTGGTGTTTGGCTTGAGGTATTCATTAGGGTCGGTGTTTGGTTTGAGGTGTTTGTCAGGGTCGTTGTTTGATGGGGGAGTTCGATGTGATAGGTCTGTGAGGGGAACACTTGTCCTTTCATCAAGATTTCTTCCTTCCATCTTGGTTTCAATATTCAAGCACTAAAGGTCACTTCTCTCTCCTTGCTTTTCTCCTTTCCATTTTGTTTTTGGGAGGAGATACATTTGCTATCATCTAGATCATTTTTGTGGATTGTGGTTCGACGGTGCCCCTCTTTTTCTTTTCTTTCTTCTTCTCTTTCTTTCGTTTTCGAGGAGGGTGACATCTTCTTTGAGCAGGTGCATTTAGATGGATTTTTTTTAGAAGTTCGGGAAAGCGGTTGTAAGATGCACTTCTTGCTGGGATTCTTGATTCAAAAATAGTTCAAGAAAAGAAGCTCGAGATAGGAAAGCATCAAACAAAGGAAGAAAAGAGTTGGCTTTTTTGGCCCAACAAAAGCCTTAAGACAAAAAGAAAGGGAAAGAGAGATCAGGAGAATCAGAGTGGGCCGATGATTTATTTTTGAGTGCAGCATTTCTTGACAAGTGTTCAAGTGGATGTGATGGGGTAAACATGGAGGCAGGGCTACATAGGTGTCAACATGGGTATGTTTTTTAAGGCTAGTGCGGGTAAGTGTTTAGAAATCGGCTGGGGTTGGTCGAATATATGTTAGGTAAGGTCGGATTACATCTACAAAATTAGGTCTTCGTAGTTTGTTTTTATGGTCCCTTAGATTGAATCAATGGAATATTATGAAGTCATGCACAACTTGCCACATATACACAGAGGATAAGGAAATCAAAGTTTTATTCCTTATGTGAAAATCAAAGTACAAACAATGACATTGTTGATTGTTGGACATAGAACTTAACTATCGCCCCTTTTGATTCGACTCAACCTCTAGACTCTAAATAGCAACTACACCGCCTCTCCAATTCTTTGTCATCATTCTATCCATACTTAGCAATTTGGTCTATGGTCTCCAGTTGACTCTCACTTGCACTTCTTGTTCACCTCTTGGAATGCATCATCTCCATTTTTATCTTCATCATCATCTCTTAACCTTCTCCATTGTCTTCTCATTGTGTCTCCATCATCATTCTCACCGCCGTCTTCATTGCTTTCCAATTGTTAGGGCTTACATCTTGTTTATTTGAGAAGGCCTAATGGCAATGTCTCCATTCGATACCTTAGTTTTGCTCATCAACTCGGCTTGTCAGTTCGGTCCCTCAGCTCAGCTCGTCAACTTGGTTCTTCATCGTATGGTTCTTCTCTCAGTTTCTCATCTTGGCTCTTCAACTCGGTTCACAAATAAAAACCAGGGCTTACATCTCCGTCCTTGAAGAAGGTCCAATCAGGTCACCTCATCTCGCCTCTCCTACTGTAAATACTGGGCTTACATCTCCTCTCACAAGAAGGCGCAAAGTCACCTCGACGTCTTAAATTGGTGCCTTATCATCGCTTCTGCCTACTTCCTACCTTTTACCTTAGGATACATTCACGACTTCCAATATCTCCACTATCTCCTTGCGTATCTTCCACTCGCGGGATTGTCGTCTTTAGAATACACCCTTGAATTCCAGTGTCTATCTCTTTCCAATCAAGGCATTACTCACCCATGGTGTCCTAAAGGTTCAAATCTCTAGTTCATGGTCATCGGGAATTCTAGACTTAAGCTTTGTCTTATTTCAAAAACACTTGGTGGGGAAACATGATAGAATACACTCGCAAAATTTTTTTCCTATTCTTTCAAAATATTTCTTCCTTTTTCTTTCTTTGAAGACTTAGGTCCAAAAAGATGAGGATTTGAAAAAGTGAGACACCCTAGCTCGAATTTGTGTTTTATGCTTTGAAAAATATATATTGCAATGCTCAATGTATGCAAATATAAATTCCCTAAAACAAGGTAGACCGACTAAACATATATGTCAACTGGGGAAAACAACACTAAAAATTTATCATCAGCTTAAACATGTATACTTATCCACACCCATCACCCACCCCCCCCAACCAAAGTTTCTTTACTAGACTCATCAATTCACACTAACAGGTTAGCGGGCGGGGTCAAGGGCTAGTGCCCCTTGCCGGTGCGGGGCGGTCAGCAAATTTTTTTTGACTATACTCTTTTCTATATATTTTTATTGGTTTTTTGGTTTATTGAAATAAAAGAACTCTATTTACACATACTAGAATCCACAACAATAATCACACAAAATGCACGTACCACTTATTGATTCATCATGCATGAGAAGTTTAGGGTATGCAGCTGGTTGGGGGCCAAAAGACTGCCGCTAAGGAATAGTTTGACCTTCTCACATGTGATAATGGATATCGCGTGAGGTCCAAGGCCCATTAGTCCCTATCATTGCTGAGCAGCGAGAAACGGGTTCACTCAAGCCACTATCGCTTAAGGAAAGCATTATAGTCGACTCGAATTCCCTCACCCTCTTACTGTAGAGGCTTCACATCAATCATCATGAATGTAAGGCACTTATGATGACACATAAAAAGGCATACGAAGTTCAACGATTGCACAAAGTTTCTTAAACCCACTACGTCCCCAGCAGAGTTGCCAGCTGTGAGGACCCGACCTAGGATTAATTGGGCCTCCTCACCTATTCCCTTACACCTTCTTCCTCACCAACATCTAACATCTTTGGAGTCTCCACCCGAATTTTATTATAGGGCAAAATTCGGGAAAAACCATTCTTAAACAGCAATGACTCCGTTTAAGGCAACCAACTAGCGAACCAAAGATGCTGGACCCGGGGGTTCGTCACGGATGGGAAGGTGTTAGGCACCCACCCGTGTTGGGGCGAAGCTTTGTACAATTGAAGAATAATTGTATGCCTCGTGAAAGTGTGTGTTTTGTGGAAACAAGTCACATAAAACAAATAAAATTAAAGTGGAGCAAAAAGGAAAATAAAAATAATTGGGCTTGAGTTTCCACCACTAGAAACCACCTACGTATCCCGGCAACCGGGTTCAAAGCCCACGTAGTTCTTATCATGGCATCACCATAACACATACATCATCATTAGCAACATCAAATCATCAGCAAACAATAGATAAAGGGTTTTAGGATTACCTCTTGCAGCCCTCCTCTAGCTCCTTGGTTTGGGTTGTATTCTCCATCCACCTTCTTTTCACTCCTTAGCTCAATCGTTGATCTCCTTTTGGTCTACTCTTGCTGCCTTTTCCTTGATGTTTCCCACGAAATTCCTCCAGAGTTTCTGCCAATAAAAATATTTCTAGGCTTAGAGAAGTAGAGTTTCTCCAAGCACTAAAGCTTATAGGGGGTATGTGTGAAAGAGAATGTGTCCCCTTTGGATGTAAATGGGAGGTCCTATTTATAGAGTTCTGGGGAGTGTAGGGGTCGTGGACCTTTTAATGATCAGGATCGTGGCCAGAAATCTGGGTCAAAATCGTGTAGAATCAAATTAGGAACAAAATCGGGAGAAAATCACATTTTTGGGCAGCGGTCATCTCTTGGATGGCAGCCAGGGATGACCAGCCGCCTGCCCTCCTGGGTTTCACGCGTTCTTTTCTTTTTTTTATCCCAATCCCCCCTAATTCTGTCATGACTTGATCTAACCGTGTTATTAACCCCTAATCAACCCAGAATATCCTCTTTTCTTGATTACTACTCCTTCTAAACCTTTCATGATTGACTGATACACATTAAACCCCTTATTTTGTGCAAAATCATACCAAAAATACATTTACCCTTAAAAATTAATTTAATTCTGATTTTCCACGAAAATCAGAGTTAAGATTAGTCTGCAAGGAATGTGTTTATGGGCCAAACAATCTTGGAGAATCCATATTTCATTAACCTAGGCCTCTAAATTCATTTCTAAAAAATAAATCATCTCAATATAATTGGGTTGAAATAAATAAGAAAGCCCAAATAAATGAAGTAAAATATATTTTAATAAATCAGACCTTGGTATATATTTTTATCTTAAGATTAAATCATCTCATTAATCCTAAGGTTTAAACACATAAAGGTTCAAATTACAAAAATATGTAAATTCTACTAAAATAAATTCCAAATATACTTTAACCAAAGACCAAATCATCTCATCAATCTCATGGTTCAAGCATACTTAAAATCCAATTTAGAAGAATATCCGTGAGTTAAATTTGGGTGTTCACAATATGTTGAATTTTTCTTCATCAATGCGAGGACCTTGGGTTTTAATAGGTGATTTTAATGAAATTTTGGATGCTTCACAGAAGAAGGGAGGTGTGCAAGTGGATTTATCTCACCGTTCTAGAATTGGTGGTTGGGTTAATCATTGTCGTCTAGTGGATTTGGGCTTTAGTGGTCCAAAGTTCACTTGGCAAGGACCAACTCTTCCCATTGGCCATATATTTTGAGCAACTTGATAGAGCTTTGGCTAACATTGAATGGATTCAATTGTTCCCTGAGTCTTCTCTTCGCCATTTAGCTCGTATCAAGTCGGATCACCATATTATTTCTTTCTTTCCGATACCATTTATGCCTAAGGGGTGGTGGTAGACCTTTTCGTTTTGAATATGCCTCGGTGTCGCACTCTAATTTTGGCAAGGTGGTCCGAATTTTTTGCCCAACAAGGTTGCTACCTTGGCTACCACTCTTCATACCTGGAATATTGAAGTATTTGGGAACATATTCCGACGTAACCGAAGGGTGCTTTCTTGGTTAGCAGGGGTTCAAACAACCATGAGCATACGTTGGAATTCTAATCTGTTTAGTCTGAAGAAGAAAAGTGGGGTTGGTTCCCATGTTGGGATGATGTTTATTGGCTGTCAAATGGCCAAAATACCCCTCAACTACCCTCGGTTCTTTTATAGACTTGAGGGTGTTTCTGTCTTTTTGAAATTCCATCCCGAGCCTAAAAAAACCGACTTAGGCTCGGAAATTTCGAATAATTATTCTAAGCATTGTTCAACTCTCGGAATTGTTAATTATAAGGAATTCTCGGGAACCCTGAATAACTCTCGGGATCGAGTTTTAAGGCTTGGTTAGTCGTGGAGAATTCTCTGGAACGTTGTATTCTTCTTGGATTTGGAATCCTCGAGATTAGTTTCGAGAGGTACGCAAAGTTTTTATTGACCATAGTAAAATGGTAGAACATCTTGGTAAAATTTTAAAAATTTTACCTGAATTATTACAAATATGTTGTAAGCTTCTGCTGGTTTACGAATGTAATTAAAGAAAAAAGAACAAAAAAAAAATAACATTCCACCAAAACATGTGAGCAAATTAAAATATTGATGCACATTCACTGCAAAACAAATCTACATTCCAAACGGAATAAGAGAGCATCAAATTTTCTTTGAGAAAATTCGGATGGTAGATAAAGTATAGTATGGTAATGCATTTTAGGCATTTTCACTCACAATGAATTTTGAATAATGGAATTGAAATTTATAATTTTAAAATTAGACTAAATTTTAACTTATAGGTAAAGAGAAAATATTCATGAATTTTGAAATCATTTTATTTAAATAAAACATTGGTCAAATGTATTGTGTAGATAAAATGTTTACAGCCCAAATTTTCATGTATTTAGCAGTGGAAATAATGTTTTTTTTAATCTACTGTTACTTTAATACAACAATTTTTTTAAAATAGATATCAATTTTGTGCTACAGAGTACAGACTTAAATTATTTTATTTGCCATTGTAGAAAACGCCAGCACAATGACTAGTGTACCAAAAGGAAATGGAAATCTTCCCTATTACTTTGGACTTTCCATAGCTGAATCCTTGGGGGTAAAGAATTAAATAATTGTAAAAACCAACAAAACAACTAGCAACCCACACTCATTAAAAAAAAAAAAAACGAAAAAACCCTTACAATCCACAATCTGTATAGAAACAAAGGAAGACAGAAGTTGTTGGTGTCAGGCAGGCAACACATCCACACAGATCAACTCATCAATCATCACCACCCACCCACATCAAAAAAAAAAAAAGAAAAATCAATCATCATCACTACCCACTCACTCTTCTTTTTTTTTTTTCTTCCGCACTGATGTCCGGACCAACCCGCCTTTAAAAGATAACAGGAAGTCCAGATTAATCTAGCTCATAGTATAATTGGAACAATAAAGGTTGGCGCCACTAATTTCTAGAGTGCTGCGTTCTCAAGACTCGAATTCGAAATCCCTTGATTAAGCTAGAATAACTCCAACTAGTTGATCTAGCCCATTGGAGTTACCCGCTCACTCTTCCTTCCCCTCCAACAAAAATAAGAATAAAAATAAATAAATTAACAAAAAAACAATTCCCCTAAATTGTCTCAACCCCCATAGGCACATGTCGCACATCCATAGCCAAACCATACCATATCATAGCTCACAGAGAACGATATATATTTTTTTCCTTTTTTCTAATTTTTTTTTCCAAGCTTAAGGGGAAGACATAAAAATATAGAAGTAAAGAAGAGGACCCATCTGAGAGTAGGGTATTATTATTCTCTTTATTATTGCGAATTTGTTGTTTGTTGGTTGTTCTTACCACCTTAACCAGAACAGAACAAATAGGATCAAGAAGAAACGCAACCCATATCGAACCCCCCACATAATCTTCCTTTTTCTTTGACTCTGAAAACTTTTTCCTAATCTTCTTCTTCTTCTTCTTCTTCTTCTTCTTCTTTTTTCCTCTTTTCTTTTGGGTTTCCAGCTTTGCCCGTGGCGCTGTTGTGTATTTTCCGATTCCTGCCCTTGTCAAATGGCTCTGGTATGGATTGTGTTGCTCTATATGGGGGCTTTATCTTCTTCGATTGGATTCGTGTCGGCTGCGTCGCTGCCGCCTCTGTGTTCCAAAGAATCTCCTTTGCTTGTGTTTAATCTTCAGTCTCAATGCCCCCTCTCGATCTCATCAAATCCACCGATTCAGGTGCATTCCATACGTTTCTCTCCTTTTGCAGTTGCTTATTTTATGTCAAGTTTAAGACTTTATTATGTTTTGTTGCTTTGATTGTTTGCCTGTAAATTTTGTGGCTTTTATTTGAATTTTTTTCCCTTTTTTTGTGTTTGTTTTGGCTTGATCCATTCCAAAGTTTTAGTCTTTCTTTTTTCTTTTTTCCTGAATTTTTGTGGGGTTTGTTGCTGTTCTTCATCTAGAACCTAATTTCCGTTCTTCTGCTGATGGGTTTTGTTCTTCTAGGATTTGTTTTTGTTTGTAAAGGGATGTTGGATCCTGACACCTGTGGAAGTTTTCTGAATTAACGGTTGACTTGTTGGATGTGTAGCTTAGCTTGTGGAGAGGATTTATTGGATACTTATTGCCTTTGAATTAGTGCCGTTCTCTTCTAGAACGCAGACTTTGAAATTAGGTAATTTAATATTGGGATGAAAGAGACCAATAAGTGTCTGAGACCCTAGTACCTGGTCATTGCAAGTGAAAGATTGATTTAACGGTAGACGTTTATAGCTGGAGGAAGCAAGGGAATATCTATATTCTTGACAAATAGCCCATCTCCAGTTCTGTAGTTGCTTACCATCTCAAGCCTATGCTCTTTCATAAAGTTTTGTCATTCTTCCCCTTGGGGCCATTGGACAGTAGTCAAACTCCTTACACTGTCAAGAAGCCACTTCATGATTGTTTACGTTGATTCTTGGAATTTAAATGACTTTTGCTAGTATTGTTGTTAGAATGCATGGCGGAGAGGGAGTATGTGAATCTGGACTCAGGAAGGGGAACAGCCGAATTATATATGCTTGATTCATAGCTTTTGGTGGGAGGATGATTGAGTATTCTTTTTATCTCAATCCATAATGTTAACAATATCAGATGTTTCAATAAACAGGATGTTTTACTTGGTCCAATTTACTGGGAAAATCTCTTTTGTCCATCTGGTGTGGGGGCCTGTGAAGGAGGATTGTGCATGGGATAAAAGTACTGAATTCACCCATTTTAATGTGAGTTCTCTTTTTAATATGATTATATATGAGGGAAGTTTGTGTCTACACATATGGGCTGAGCTAGGAATAGCTTGAGTGCTTTGAATTCGTTTGTAAACTAGAAGCATATATAGGTTGGTATATTCAGTACTCAATAGTACTTCTGAAAGACTAAATTCCAAGAGAGGGTTACTTTTCATTTCAAGTCGGTTTTAATTTTCGTTGAGGAGACGGGAGCTACATTTATCATCTACTTTTTCCACTATATGGTTGCAGAAAGAATCTCATCCTGTCCCCACATATAAGTTCCCCTCTTTTTAATCTTATCCCTCGTTGAGTAAAAATCTTTTCAAAGAGCAAATGGGAACGTGGCAAAACTGAAAAACCTAGGAGGTTATAACTCAAGCTTAGACATCTTGAAGCTTAGTCTTTAATCCAGACTAGTTTGGAGTTTGCCTTCATGGATCTGTCGTGCATTGAGCTGTGTCATGGTAGATGGTAAAACAAGATTTGCACAGATATGTCACTCTAGGAAACATCTCCAAGTAAATAAATCCATGTATATGTCATTGGTCTAGGAATGATGAAACCCTGAAATCCAATCCTGTCAGTCTGAATAAGCTGATGCTCGTAACTGAATGGTTCTAATCTACAGTTTGTTTTAAATCTTGAATAAATTAATGTTTGCTATGTTGGCGCCTATTTCATTGTCCTAGAAAATCATCATTCTCTTCTTGATTATTTAATTTGGGAGCCCACCAATATTTTTTTTGAACTGAAACTTTGATTTAACGTCAATGGGTCAGGTTAATTATCTAAAAGTCTATATTTTATTTTCCTTGCAGCTCTCATGCCATTTATGCCTTTCCAAATTGCCAGTTGCTGTCTTTACCTACTTCAATCAACCTTCAGTCATTTTGAATCTTTAATAATTGTGATGACAATAGCCATCAATTCAATAACTCTTTGATTAAAACATTAGAATAGGAGCCATTACTTTGGTTATGTTTACTTCATGTTATATGAACCCACAACAGATGCAATACTACTGTGTTATTGAAGAATAAGGAAGAGGACAAAGAGAAGAGACCAAAGATTCAAGTGAGGAAAGAAAGAATAAGAATAGCTTTCTTCTTATTCAAGATCTTGATTTCTTTTTTGATGTTGTGATGAGAAACCGCCAATTACAAGGCTACACCGCTGATTGTCTGGACTTGGGTAGCAAGATAAAGCTCCTTTCATTTACCCCCTCTTTTCCTTTCAGGCATCGGTTGATTCCTTGGAAAATGGAAAAAATATGTGCTGTATCTTAGTATTCTTGTTGTTGTGACACACTTTCATAATGTTTATTATCAATTTCTTTCCCCTGGAAATTTACTGTGTTAAGTGCGTGTGTATGTTCATATATTTATGTAAGTTTGTTATTTGCTTGCGAAGTGTGGTGCATAATGGATGAGTTCTCATTATAAAATTATTTATAAAAACCACGTTAAATGTCCTAAGATTAAGGATATCTTAATTTAGGAATTGAAGTAGGGACTGGTTTGTAACTCCATAAAGTCCAAAAGATCTTCTGGGTCAACTTCTGTGCAAACATGCAGTGGCAAGGCTGCTACATGAAAATGCTATGAGAATGTGGCCCATGAATTCTCATTTACAGGAAATGGAATTTACAAAATCTGCTGTTGCTAGCTTGTTACTGTTATAAGTCCTGGTAAATCATGCTTACCTCCCCTGCCCCGCAGAGTGCTACTCAATGCTGACCTTCCTGTGACATTCAAAATAGGAAAATGGTACGAGAACGTTGTTTCCTGTGACCTTCCTGTTGCTTGCTTGTCTTTTTTATTAATTAACGCTGATCTCCTCTCTCTTTCTTTTCCTTCCCAAAAAGTGCTAGTCAACAGTGACCCCCCTGTGATATCTTGATCTTCCTTCTGTTATGGACATAAAAATCCCAATTAGATTTTTGAAAACCCAAACTCTGTGTCTTTCCATATGTTGTGGATTGGCATCATGGATTTGAAGAGGCGCAGAGCATTATCTTCTTTTCTGGACACAAGTGTCCCATTGTTGTTTTATTTTGTGAAGATTGCACTTTCTTCCTTTCTAACCTAAGATATTGTATTTTTATAAACATTGCAAAATGATGTTTCTGTAGAAGGATTGAATGCTCTTGTGATTGGATTTTTGTTCTGTGCCACTTCAGTTGCTTTTCTTTCAATTAAGAAAAAAGGAATAAGCATAGTTTCAAATCAGTTGAGTAACTGAGAAGAAAAAAGAATTATAGATTTACATCTTTGCAATTTGCCACAGTAGTCCCCTATCATAGTACTGAACCAATAAATACGTGGGAAACTATGGAATTGTGTAACTGGTCACTTAAGATTGCGGGTCTTTGTATTTGAATGGATTGTGGGAAAACAGTTTGGTGTGCACAGCATGGAGCCTGCCATCCCAAATAATTAACTAGTCACGTCAGGTTTAATAAATTCACTGATGAACTTTGTAAATCATGGCATACTCGTCGTTGGTGTGGTTCTCTATTGTTTCAGAGTCACTCTTGCAAGTCTTTGAACCTTGTATCACCCTAAATTGATCTAATGTATGACCTCATGAATTGGTTTTAATCTTGGGCAGTGGCATTATAATTGTCTTTTTATTCTGCTTCATTATGTTGTTGATAATATTTTCATGCTCTTGCATTGTGAAGATTTATTATCGGTGTACTTCATTTGAAGGGTACCTCCCACTGTTGAGTGAGTTTGTACCTGCTGTGTTTGCACCTTTCTTTCTTCTTTTTATTCTTGCCATGTTTATACCAAATAATAACCGCTGCTATGCTTAGATTTTAGATGTCATCCTTCTATGCCTCGTTTTTTATGAGGTACAATAGTTATGTGGTTTATCTTTTAATGTATTATGTACCTTTGCTTGTCAGCCATAACTACTGCATAATAATCAGCTGGTTCGTGTTTGATTAATCCCTACAGTTCTATTTTTGAGGTCACTTTCCTTTTATCTAATTGAATATTTCTTCTCAACAGGTGGATGGGAGCTTCCTGGATCAGGCTTTGAATTCTAAACAGAGAAATGGTTACACTTCGATACTCTTTTATGCTTCTTGGTGCCCCTTTTCTCAGAGTATGCGCCCGAAGTTTGAAATGCTTGGGTCTATGTTTCCCCAAATAGAGCATTGGTCCGTTGAGCAGTCATTAGCCCGTCCAAGGTGTGATTCTTGTAACTTGACCCTCTTCTGGTTCTTTTTGATGCTTAATTGTACAAGTGGACCAGTACAAAATCTAGTTGCAGAGTCTTGAGCATTTTTAAGTTGTCCAGGAATTTATTTCTGGTTTCATCCACATTATTGGTTCCTCTGTATGGTTCTGCCTGCTCCATGCTTGGGAAAAGTTTTTACTGTATGCTCAATGTATCTACACAAGCACAGGCATGCATATACACATGCACAAACATGAAGATAAATGCAGAAAGTAATACATTTTTGTGTCTAGGATCGTGGGTCCTGTGAAACAGAATACAGTGAGTTTGTTTATTAATACTAGATAGTACATTTTACCAAATGAAATTTTCTTGGTCAGGGGTTGCTTTTGTGGTATTCAATCGGTTTTTAATTTTCCTCTGCCTTTTGTGTATTTCTTGGTGTATTTTTGGTAGCAAACTTTTTCTCTTTTCTTCATGTATCTTCACCTTTTACTCTTTCGTTGTTTCGATAGAATTTCTAGTTTGGTGGAATGAGGAATGAAAACGTCATTTGTGTGACTTGCAGAACTTGTGGTTATATCTATGAATATGCATTCAATGATACTGCCTGACACTATTGAAACTCAGTTCAATTTATTGTCTCTGTTCAGCTTTTGTTTCATTCCTTTGTTCATAATTGTTGTGATATTACCAGAAAATTTTGAGCGTTTTTATTACATGGCTCCAGTGTCATTGTGTATGTTCATTTTCTTTTGCAGTATATTTTCAATGTATGGAATTCACAGCTTGCCTTCAATATTGCTTGTCAACGAGACATCGAAGGTGCGGTATCATGGGCCAAAGACTCTCCAGTCACTTGTACAATTTTATAAGGAAAACACAGGTAGTTTTATACTCTTATCAAATAAAATGATATCAACTGTGGGTTGTCCCTGTGGTCTGCAGTTAATTTTTTATGGTTCTGGTTGCATTTAAAGGAGTGGCATTTTGTACTTGACTATATCATGTGAACTGTACACACCCTCATAGTGTTTCATGGAGCCGTGGATCAGATTCCAAGATTCACAGTATTAAACTCTTTTAGGAGATAACTATATAATTTTGCATGCTTCTGTTGTGTTGTGACTCAGGTCTTGAACCTGTTCAATATCTTGCTGAAGCTGAGCCAACCAGTTTGGAGAGTGGTAAAAAATCCATCATGCAAAGATGGGATGCTTTCTCTTTGGAGCAGATGCTAAAAGAGGAGCCATACTTAGTACTTGCTACGTTTTTCCTCTCTCTGCGGATGCTAATATTGGCATATCCTAAAATTTTATCTCATCTCAAGGCTTTCTACAATTCATATGTTCCACGATTAAACTTAGAAATATTTGGTGAAACAAGCCAATTATTCGGGCGTGTCCTCCACATGATTGATGTGAGGAGGATCTGGACCAAGTTGAGATTATGCAAGGCAAGGAACTTCCACGAAGGAGCGAAAAATTGCCGGGTTTGGGCTTCTTCCCTCGCTTCGGTTTCTTTGGGCGAATCTGCCTCATCAGCTAGATCATAAACCCAGCGGAGAGGCAAGTTTCCTGTGGCAGTCACCTTAAGTCTAGAAAAGAGCCTAATGATGAGGTACGGTATTACAAACTGTTTCAGTACTCTGCAAGACCCGTAATTCTGTGCCTGTATATGTCATGTCTAAATGTCAATGTTACTGATGACGATGACGATAGATAGGTTAAGCTGTTGTCCTTTTTGCTTTGAGTTTTGGGAGAAAGCAAAACGTGCATGTAAATTTGAGTAACAGCTTTCCCATTTTCGTGTAAATTTTTTTATTCGGAGGATGACCTTTACACATAGTGGAATGTAACCATATTTTGTGTCTTTCTCTCTCGATGTGGCTAACGATGAAAAGAGCAGGGTTGTTCAGTTTTTTTTTTTTTTGATCAAAAGGGGCTCTAAGGCCTTCCATTAAAACTACTGAAGCCGCACCATGCGGGACTCTGCTACTCCTACTACATCTTTAAATAGACAGGGTAGAATATCTGAACAAGGAAATGAAAAATAGACAGTAGACCCTAAAATTGTAATGCCTTGATTAGCATAAAAATCGGCGCAGGAGTTGGCTTCGCGGTGGGTATGTTTGATCTCGACTTCCCAGTCTTTATCGAGTAACTTCTGAATGGATTGGCATAGGGTGCTGGTATCGGTTTGGTGTAGGGGGCGGGATACAAGGAGCGAAACTACTGTGGAAGAATCCATCTCGAGTTCGACTTTTCGTGCTCCGGAATTCCAGGCCATCTCTAGGCCAATCCAGGCTGCCCAAAGTTCAGCACGTAGTGCATTGCCCCATCCTGATCCTCCAGCAAAGGCGCCTAGGAATCGCCCGTCACTATCTCGCATAATCCCCCCAATTCCTGACTGTCCGGGGTTACCTTTGCATGCTCCATCAGTGTTTAGTTTAATCCATCCGACCTTCGGTGTCGTCCAACTGATCAGGCCTTTCTTCTCTACTCAAAGGGGCTTCGTGTCCTCGGCTATAGCAAGCCTTTAGGTCCTTTAGGAAGAGCTCACTTGCTCTTATGTAGTCATCCTTTACCATAGGATTATCCGGGCAGAAGACCCAACTGTTTCTGCGTTTCCAGTTAAACCAACAAGTTACTCCAAAGACTACCTTCCATTCCTCCTTCCGCTCACTGTCCGTGTTACCCTCCAAATTCTTTAGCAGCCATTCATTTATGTCTCCCTCGAAAAAGGTTCCGTGCACCTCAAACTGTTTCAGCAACTCCTCCCAGATTTCCCTTGCCTCCACACAGTCACGCAAGGTATGGAGGACATCTTCACTGGCTATATGACAACACGGGCAAAGAGCAGAGGATGTCATACCTCTGCGTTGTCGTTGTACATTTGTGAGTAGGCGCTCATGTTTTGCAAGCCATAGGAAGGATCTGATCCTTTGGGGTCCCGGCCACTGCCATATCAACTTCCATATTTTGTCTACTTCCCCCCAATTGTTAGCATTTATATAATAGTATGCTGCCCGGACTGAGAACAGCCCATTCTTCCCATTTGCCCAAACGACATGGTCCTCTGGAGCCTCTGAGGAGGGAGGGCAGATGGCTAGGATTTTTTGCACCGAGGGTTCAGGTAGGAAGCGCCTCATTTCTGCCACGTTCCAGGTCCCATCTGGATTAACAAGGTCCCTTACTTTCCTTTGTAGTTCTTCCTCTTCGATTGGGTGCCTTAGGTCTGACATTAGGTACCCATGATTTTCCACCCACAGGTCTTGCCAGAATTCTACTTCTTGTCCGTTTGACACTACCCATCTTAAGCCTCCTTCAAATTTATCCCACAATCTGCGTAATTGTCTCCAAAGGTGGGAGCAATTGCGACTATCCTTCCTGCACCACTCTCCATCAGAAAGCTTTCAGTACTTTGCCATGATGACTTGTACCCATAATTGATCCGGCTTTGTAATCATTAACCATATCAATTTGAGTAGAAATGCCTCATTGAAGCCCCTCATTTCTCTTAAGCCCAGTCCGCCCATGGTCTTCGGTTGGCATAAGGTATCCCATTTAACAAGGTGGATTTTCCTTGTGTTTTCATCTCCTCCCCAAATGAATCTCCGACATAGTCTATCAATGTTCTCGCATACTCCCGCAGGGAAGGCCGTGCTTTGCATGGTGTAGCTTGGGATAGAATTGAGTACTGATTGACACAACGTCACTCTTCCTGCGAAAGAGAGAGTGGATACCTTCCACTTGGCTAAGTTTTGGATAATTCGTTCTACTACACCGCCATATGTATTCTTGCTGATTCTGCCATGTAAGAGTGGTACTCCAAGGTATTTTCCCAAGTCGGTTGTGAGGGTGAATCCACTTTCAGCCGCCCATCGTCTTCTATTCGTTGCTGGTACACTCTCCGAGAAAAGGATTCTGGGTTTTTCCATACTAACCCTTTGGCCGGATGCTTCGCAGAACTTGTCCAGGCACTCTTTGACTGTTTGGACTTGTTTCGGTGAAGCTTCAGCAAACAATAATAGGTCGTCTGCAAATAAAAGGTGAGAAATCTTTGGCCCTTGGGAATTGAAAGCTAGGGGTTTCCAGCTGCCTGATTGTACTACATCTTTAATAACGTGGGAGAGTTTGTCCATACACAATACAAAGAGGTAAGGGGAGAGAGGATCCCCTTGACGCAGACCTCTGGACGGTACAAACTCCTCAGTTTTGGACCCGTTCCATAAGATCTGGAGGGTTGGGCTTCGGACGCATGTCATGATCATGTCACTCAACTTCTGTGGTATGCCACTTTCCTTTAACACTTGAGCTATAAAGTTCCAATTCAGCCGATCATAGGCCTTTTCTAGGTCGATCTTCAAGGCCATGTACTTTTTTGTCTTCTTTTTCCCTTCCATAGTGTGCATGGCTTCCTGGGCCATGATGATGTTGTCAACAATTTGCCTTCCAGCTACAAAGCTACTCTGATTCTCACTGATGATATTGGGAAGGATTGGTTTTACCAGGTTCACCAAAATCTTCGATATGAACTTGTAGCTCATGTTACATAGGCTTATGGGTCGAAATTGTCGGATGGTTTCAGAGATGGACACCTTAGGTATCAGCACAAGGAAGGTTTTGTTGACCTCTTGCAAGTCCTCCTTTCCCTCTAGGAACTCCCGTACAAACTTCAGTATGTCCTTCTCCACTGTCTTCCATTGAGATTGGTAAAAGAGTGTTGGGTAACCTTCTGGGCCAGGTGCTTTCAATGGACCAATTTGGTGGACAGCATTGACAATGTCTCCATCAGTAATTTCTTTTTGTAGAAGAGTCATATCCGCCAGGTCCAGTGCGGGGAATTTATTCTGTGTGAGGAGTAAAGGTCGAAAATTATCTTCCTCTTGGTATAGATCCTTGAAGAAGCTCATAGCATGGTCCTGAAGGTTTTTTACATCCGAAATCCATTCTCCAGATTGGTCTTTTAGGGCTTCGACTCTGTTCCACTTGCGGCAATTCATTGTGGAGAGGTGATAATATCTAGTGTTCCTGTCTCCTTCTAATAACCACTTTAACCTGGACTTTTGATGCCATAGGACTTCTTCTTGAGCTAAGGTGCTGTGGTAATCAACGAGTAGTTCTTCTTCCAAGTTCTGCAAAAAAGGGTTAGTATGTTGGGCAAGTGCTCTTTGGACTCCATTAAGTCTGGCAAGGGTGCGCCTTTTTCGGTGGAAGATATTTCCAAATTCCTCCTTATTCCATCTCCTTAAGCTTTGTTGTAAGGACAGTAGTGCCTCCGGTACATAAGAACCTGTCCTCCAGCTAGATTGGATGAGCTCTTGAAAGGAAGTGTGATGGATCCATGCTGCTTCGAATCTGAAGGGTTTTATTAGTACCTGCCTTCCATCCGGTGCCTGGAGAGTGAGAAGCACTGGATGGTGGTCTGATTTGACTCTTGGCAGGTTTCTAATTACTGCATCAGGGAAGGACAAACTCCATAGTGTATTGCAAACAACTCTGTCCAGCCTTTCGAAAATTCTGTCCAGACCATTCCTTTTCGGACCCCGCCAAGTGAACTGAGAGCCTACTGCCCCTGCATCGTCAAGGCCACACTAATCCAATCTTTCACGGAAACGTTGGCATTTATCAATCGCAGCTACTAATCCTCCTCTGTTCTCTTCAGCCAGGAGTATATCATTTAGGTCTTCCATAACTGCCCACGGCCCATCTGTGTCTTGGCTAAGGTGATGCATATCAATTCAGAATTGGTCTTTCATTTCTGAATTGGGGTTCACATAGGCTAAAGTTACACACCAGCTGCTGCGATCCCTTTCTGTAACTCTTGCATGAATGTATTGAGAAGAGGTTTCTAACACTACAAATGCATTTATCTCGCTTCGACGGAGAACCCAAATCCCACCTGAGAAGCCGGTGGCCTGTGAACAAGCAATCCATTCAAGCCCTAGACTACGTATTACTCCATTAGCTGCGTCGCCACTGATTTTAGGTTCAGCAAGTACCACCAGAGTAGGATTATAAATCCTCATTAGGTCTTTTCAGATGCCTTAGAACCCTTTACTCTTGGCCCCTCGGCAATTCCAGTATAATATACTTTGTATCATCATAAGGAAAGCATCATGTAGGTGAATCAATCCTCGATAATATCACTAGGTTCAGGAATTGCAGTTACCTGATCCTCCTCCATACTATCCTCTGTATCTTGACTGCTCGTGCTTGCATTAAGCTGGTCACTCATCTCCTCGAATGGGGGTGTCGGGTTTGGGGGTCGTCTAGGACGGGTGGCTTTCCGAGCACTAGATTCGGCTCCTGGTTTTCGGTGCTGAATGTGAGGGCGAGGTTCTTCCGTAGGTTCGGCTGGTGCTGTTGTTTTGGTGGAGGTCAGGGATAGTGATTGAGAGTTTTTTTTTGGAATTGGTTATGTCTTTCAATGGAGTTGGAGTTGTCTCTTTAATCAGGATCGTCTTTCCTTCCCCAATCTTCACTACAGTTCCTTCTAACGTCCCTGGTTGTTTCTTAGTGACTGTAGTCTGTATTGCACTCTTCTCTGGCACAGGAGCATTCTTGTTCTTTGGTCGTGTACTCCCTCTCTTTACTGCCTCTGTCGTTCCCTGGCTTGGGCTCTGCCCCACTGGTACATCAATCTCTTCCCCCCTCTGGAGATCCTCCTCATGTGTGTTCAGTACATCAAACCTTGATTTGGTAGTAACCAAGCTATTATCTGGTCGGGACTGTTTGGAGTTATTTCTATGGCAGTTCCGTTTTTGCACCAGCATCCAATCCCCTCTCGTCTCGAATACCTCCGTGCGAGCAAGGTGAATCGGAGCTCCCTGGTAGTAGCAAGGTTTTAAAGGCTGATGCGCCTGGTCCGCTGGGTGCTGGTCGTCATGTCCTCTCTTTGCATTGGGGCAGGCCCCTTCATTATGACCATACAGGCCACACTCGAAACAAACAAGATGTAAGCCTTCATATTCTACTCTCCATATCTTTCTACCTGTGCGGAATTTCGCTACCAGGGGCTTAGCTAGGTCCACCTCGACGCAAATCTTTGCGAATTCAGCCCGTTCTCCAGCCAGTGTAGCACGATCCACTCATAATGTCCTGCCTAACGTGTTCCCAATCCTTGTCAGCGCCTTAGTCTCGTAGTATTCCATGCCCAAGAAAGGGACATGAACCCAAGCAGCAACTCGATCGATTGGGGCAGCAAAAGGATCGAAGCCGGGGTGCCACTTTCTCACTGTGAGGTAGTGCTCTGCCACCGTGTATGACCCTCCAACGAGAGCATTATTATAATCCTCTGCACATGCAAAGTTTGCCAAGAAGAAGTCATTTCCCATGGAAGCAAGTGTATAGGGCCGCCTGGTTGTCCATAGGATGTTCAAACGATTTTGAATAAATCGGTAGCCTACTTTTTTGCCCAAGACCTTGACTATTATGGCAAATCTCCATCTGCCATACATCTGTCTTTTTTCCTCAGCCGAGAATCGCACTGATGGACATTCTGGGTCTTCAAGTTCATCGTCTGAGTCGGACATCACATCATCATAGAACGGCTCTACAGTTGGTTCTTCCATCTCTGTGTCTTGGACTGAAGCCCCAATCAACAGGTCCTTGAAGGAGGCCTTTCGCCGTGTAGAGTTGTTGGTTTCCTCACTCTCTTCCCGCTCTACTCCAGTTGGGTGGCCCTTCCCGCTCGCTCCAGATCCTAATCATACTTTTTTGTTGCTTCTGGTTCGTTGCTCCTCGCCGCTCATGTCCGCAGTGGGGTCTTCATTGGGGGGAGGGGGATCCCCCTTCTCCATCTCCTTAACCTACCACCTGCTTGTGGAAATGCCTAGGTGAACTCTCAAAGAAAAGCAATTTGCTAATAACTGAATCTGTCTTTAAAATGTTGACTTGTTTTGCAATTGTGGGGTTGTTTAGTTTCTTTAGTTACAAAAGCAGCGCAAATCAAGTATGCGTTAGAGATCAAGAAAAAGAAGATTTTAGGTTGAAGCTTGACCAGGAAGTAATAAGCAAACGAAAAGTGACAATGATATTTGGGGTTAAAAGTAGTTACTTGTTAGCTTTATATAAAAAAAATGTTACTTGTTAGCTCGTCAAAGTATACTAAACCTTTTATGTAACTAGTCTGCCCTTCGATACTTTTTGATGTACAAGCATGAAAACTCTACCGTGACCTAAGCAATGCATGCCTGGTCGTAGTGCCACCATTAATTTTGCAATAACGAAGTTAAAAGCATGATCATCCCGATGCTTGACGCCTTTGTTGATTACGTAGGATCATAAGAAAATTGACGACACATAGGATCACAAGGAATTGAGTAAAACACGCATAAAAATTTTTAAAAGCTGAGCCCTACATTATATAAAGTTTTACTATTATTTAGCATTTACTAAAATAACATTTTATCACAAATATCAATAAAACAACAACTGTAAAAAACGGCAACTGTTGTGAATATTATGTTTGATGAAGATGAATGATGAGAAGGAGGTGAAGAAGCCGAGAGCTCGGTTGAGCTTCATTCCCCATTTTCTTTCCATTTCATGCACAACATATATAATAACAAAGGAGGTACTGTGCTGGGTTGGTACAGTAGTTATTCACACGTTTTATAACACTCCCCTTTGAATACTATTGTACGTTGGGTAGAATACGCTTTTGAAATAACTGCCTCATTAAAAACCTTACCAAGAAAAACCCAGTGGAATAAAAACTTGGTGAAGAAAAAAAGAGTACAGTGCGTATTCTACTCCCCCTCATTTTAACCTCTCTTGACTCTTGATGTTGTTGCATGCCAATTGTCCTTGTCAACTTCTGGTGACGTGTGTGTTGTCTGAGCACCTTTTGATTGGGCAATGTTGACAGCATTATCTTGATAATTTGTTGTTGGAGCGTCTGTCTTGCCCTCTTGCTTTTGTAATCCCGATGATATAGCAATTTCATGTGTAAAGTCGTAGCAGATGTCCGACTGTGCTCTATGTGGATCAAATAAGAGATCTGTATCTGCAAAGACCAACTATACTCTCTTCGGGTTTACAGGATTAATATTATACCACATTTGTTATATCCCGAAGATAAGAACATATCTTGCCAGTAGACTTATGGCAATAGCTTCAGGCTTCATGTTACAAGCAACATAAATTTACTTTGATAGGGTACTTCAGGACCAAACATAGCACAGTATTTTGGAAGCTTCTTCAGGAGTTCTAAAAATTTTTAGATCAATAATAGTATCTAAATTATTAGTCATCAATAATGATAATAATTAATTCACACATGAACTAATTGAGTAAAACACATATAGATATGAATTATCAACATAAGTAATAATAAATTCATGCATGTACTTTATACTATGCATACTCAAATTGGTTTAAACCATGTAAAGATTAATTTAGCTTAATTTTGTATATTCCCGGGAATTAGTTGCTTCAAGCAACTTGAATCCTTCAGGGATTCTCATACATGTGTCATGACTTATGGATCCTTAAAAATAGGCTGTAACCGCATTCATTAGATGCATTTCTAATTCTTTTCATATAATGCCAGACTTATCAAAAATAATTGCATCCACCACAGGGGAGTATATCTCCTCACAATTAATACCAGGTCGTTTGGGTAAAACCTTGTGCGATGAGCCGTACTTTGTATCTCTCTATTATAATTTCCTTTTCGCACAAATCCCCATTGTCAATTGACTGGTTCCACACCATCTGGTGTACGGACTACAGGTCCAGAAAATATCTTGCTTCACAACGGACTACAGGTCCGGAAAATCTCTCGCTTCACAAGCGAGTCTAACACAGCCATAATCATGTTTCTCAATTTGGCCAATCATTCTACGCCTACATTCATCACTAGATATAGGTTCATGATCCTCATTTTATGTAGCGCTATATTATAAATAAAACAAATATTCCGTCGACGGTTATTTCACGTCGGTTCCTTCTTATTTCTGACACTGTAATTGAGATCTCATCATACTCATTTATTTCAGGTACCTGGTTACTTCTTGAACTTTATCAATTGTGTCAGAAAGCCTCTTCTGGAGGATTTTCCTCTTCTTGAGGACTTTTAATATGAACCTCTACTGGGGGTCTTATTTTCTCACTAGGGCCATATTATCTCTTTGCTCCTTTTTCTCTATCGAGAATTTTGTTTTCTTTTGGAACCGAGTATATTCTAAGCTTTTGGCGTACTTTAGATTCATTTGCATATTATACTTGTTCTTCTAGAACATTAATTTGAACAGGACATTTGCAGCTGGTATATAATATTTGGTCACTTTATTTGTCTGGCAATTGCATATCAAATTTTCCTGCAAATGAATCGTCTTTTGAACTTCAGGTTCACACTAATTTGTTTAAGGATCAACAATTATACATTGATAATAATATCTTGGTCCAGCTGCATATTTCCTCCCCCTTATGTTGTGTAAACTTTGCATCTAATTAATAACCAACATACCCAACATACTCAACATATATTCCCAGTCTTCTTTAAGGACCAATTTTTACTATGCTGTGGTGGAGCATTATATACTGTACAACCAATGGTCCGAAGATGGGAGATACTAGGTTCGTGACCATGAACCAATTAATGAGGAGATCTTATGATAACTTGTTGGCTTGATGCACACAAGTACTGCTGCATGTAAAATTCATTTTCTCAAAACAATTATATTTCATTAACAATGGTCTTGCAATCAATTAGAAATATTCACCCAGATCGGTTTGGGTTTATTTCCAATGATATACATTATCCATTGAAGAAATATATCAGTATTATCTAGACATATAGTCTTATAACATAATTACGGATGTGTACCTGCAAGTGGCTTAATTTTTAAAATAAGTGCGCACAATGCCGGCTTGCGTCTAATAAGCACACAATTGACCATCTAGTCGATGCATCGTAAAAATTACCTAGATGGTCAACACGGCAGATTTATCAGTCCGCATTCATGTCCCTGAATTATTCCCAAAATTGCTGGTGATTCTAGGCCAATCTCATCTTGTGAAGGCCGAATAATTAATTTCGCAGCAAACAAACACATGGAAATTCATTGATTATAAAACTTCTGGTTTTTCAATAAATTCCGTGCATCAATGATCCGGGATGGCCCAACCAGTCATGCCAAACAATAAATCCATGAACCAACTTCAAGTTGGTGCCAGCTTCAGGCTACTCAAACTGTGTTTTTAAACACTTAAAATTGCTAGCATCAGGCTAGTGCATTCCAACTTCTGACTGGATATGGTAAGTTTCAATTGCTCAAAAATTGTGTATTTTATGACTTAAAATTGCTAGCTTCTGGCTGCTATATATGTGCCAATTTTAGGCTTATATTTGCCATTTATGTCGAAAAAGATCAGAATTATTGGACAATAATTAAAGTAGAGGCAAATTTTTTCCAAAAGCAAAATCTCAAAGATTGAAAAGCTTTGGAGTTTATTGACAAATAATGCAAAGTTTTAATTACCAAAAAATCTTCTAGATCTTTTTGGAGACAGAAAAAGGGTCCACATTTAAAAAAAAAAAACTGACACCTAGCTGTCTAAGCTCAAGCTATAAGAAGGGAGGCGGTTGAGACAGGAAGATACAGAAAACTCAGAAAAATTAACAAGACAAGAAAAAATGCCTTCTCCAACAACTATTTTCTTTGTCGAGGGTGCTTCTCTAGGAAGGAGGAATAGGTTATCTTATAGCATGGTGAATGAGCAGCAAGAAGAATTACCGAATGAGTTGACGGGAATTCCTCATTTAGTGTTTGTAGATGAGCTTTACTCGTCTAGGTTTTTTGTGACTCCTATGGAAGAAACTTTCTTCCTAGAGGACCAAAGCAATCTAAGGGCTTCTTTTTATGGCTCAGCTAACTATATTATGTTTTTTATATCTGATAGTTTGCAGAAATTCTAGCTAGAGCCTACTTGTCAAATTTTAAATCAAAGTAGTTATTATCAGGTTTCCATGATGGCTCGGAGCGTCCCAAGGGTGACTGGGTTACCATCTACATGGCCTAAGGTACGACTGCTACTATAGAATTGCAGGGGGGTAGCAAGAAGGTCTCAATACTTTGTGCGTACCTTAAGGGATCTGAAGAATCAGTACAAGCCTAACATGGTACTGATTACTGAGACTTTGTGGCAAGCAGGAGAGAATCATGGTGTAATCCCACTCCGTTTTCCTGCAACAAATCGGTTTGAGATACCTGGAGAAAACAATATGGGTGGTATGTGGTTCTCTTGGAACGACAGTGTTAGGGTCAACATTAACAATGAGGCTCAGAGTTTTAGAGTCAATGTTGTACCCAACAGATAAATAATTATTTCAACTTTTGTATGAGAACAATTCCTCTATGTGGATGTTCTCAAGTGATGGATCCATTTTGCAATAATATGCATGTTTTCTTTTAGCTTTGCCATTATAACCTCATTCAAGTCACATGCACAATTAATTATACTGTCTTATTCGCTTCAGGGAATAGAGTAGAGTCAATTTGACGGGATCTATAATAACTTCTTTTTATTACTGTAAATGGGGGTTTCTGTACTCTTCAAGAGTATTAGCTCTTCCAGGGCATAAATATATGATCTTCTAGATCATACTAAAGAATGCGTTCTTCGGGAATATAATCAAATTTATGCTCTTCTGGAGCGCATTAACCTTTTTCTCATTTTTGAGATTGTACTATCACATTTTATGTGAAATAGTTGACATCCACACATATAATTCTCCCCCTTGGATGTCAACTTGCATTGTCTTCAGGATAAATGTCTGAGCCATTATTCTAGAAACGATGATAAAATGCTATAAAGTAAATAAAATAAAATAAAATAACACATAATAATAAAACTAAAACATAAATTAAAATTATTCAATATATACTAGCTTGCACCTTCAGGGTAAGCAAGATAATAACAGTATCCATCTTCGTGATGGTCATACAATATCCATCTTCTTGATGGTTATACAATATCCACCTTCTTAATGGTTATACAATATCCACCTTCTGGTGGTTTTTCTTCAATATTTCTTCAAAGATCTGCGGGATCTTTTGGCAGTAAGACGTCCAGTCTTTGCTTTATTTTCTCTTTTATTGCGTCTTCCAGACGATTTGCATATAAATGAAATCAATGCCCATAACAAATTTCTTTTGGAAATTTTAAGGGCCACTATAATTCCAAAATTAAATAAATAAAAGACTTAATTAAAAATAAATAAACATGGGCCTTATATTGATTAGCCCAATTAAAAATAAATAACCGAAAGATAAATATGATGGGCCTTGTACGAGCCCAAGCAAAACGTAAATGAAATTAAAGCGAGAAATTGAATGCAATGGGCCTTTTAATAGCCCAATCGTAATTTAAATAAAAACATAAAATATATGCTTACTCGATAGAAGGCGGCTTAGCCGGCCAACAAATAGATAAGGCGGCTTAGCCGGCCAATNCCCCTTTTTTTTAACTAAATATATATATATATATATATATATATATATATATATATGGGGCTGGGCCAGAATATGCAGCCCATGACTAAATCCACAGCCCACATGACCAGCCCATAGCAAACAGACCCATCCCGGCCCGTGACCAAACCCAGGCTTGGGACCCCAGGTTGCAAGTAATCGGGTCAACCCGACCCAACACACAACGTGGTCGGGTCGTCTTCAACCGCACTTACCTTGCAGCGGTGGCGCCGACGGAGCAGATGGTGGTGCGAGGAGGAGACACGAGCGGCGACTAAGTTGGCTACGGCTTGGGGGTTCGCGACCGGTGGTGGTGCGTCGGCGATGAGCAGATAGGGAGGGTGGTTCGTCGGGCGGCTTCTCGTCGGCTCGTCTTCCCCGGAGCAGTGGCGGCGAGCATGGTGAGCAGCTGACGCTGCGACGGGTGATGTGAGGAGAGACGGAGGCGAGGTGGAGGCTGCGGCAGAAGCGGTCGTCGCAAGCAGAAGGATCTGACGAGGTGACCCAACGAGGAGGAGAAGAACCGACGGGTTTCTCGTGGGGGAGGAGCCGTTCTGTCGGCGACGTCCCGACGAGCACGATGGTGGTGGTGGTGAGATGAGATATGGCTCGGAGCGACTTGGGATGAACAGTAACTGAGGGTGCACCATTACTGTTCATCGTCTTCTCAGTTTCGTTTCGTTTTCTTCTTTCTTTTTCTGCTTTTCTTCTTCATGCTCTGGGTAGAGACTAAATCGTGCTGATAACATGTTGTGAATATTATGTTTGATGAAGATGAATGATGGGAAGGAGGTGAAGAAGCCGAGAGCTCGGTTGAGATTCATTCCCCATTTTCTTTCCATTTCATGCACAACATATATAATAACAAAGGGGGTACTGTGCTGGGTTGGTACAATAGTTATTCACACGTTTTATAACAGCAACGTAATTAATGGCGGCAATTCTAATTGGTATCCTTCCATTCTCAATACACTCCACTAACTCTCCGAAATTAGTGGACTTAAGCGTTGCTTCATGTGGAATTAATGTGTGAGTGAATGTAATTGTGAACCAACGTTTAAATTAGTTTTGAATTCCTCCCAAATCTCAATACGGTAAGGAATGGAAATTTAATTTCCAATTACAACAAATTAAATAAAAAATTCAACGGCATTAACACACCTATATTATGGGAAACCATCCCCTGACAACAACTATATAAGGTAAGAGAAACCACACCACCACTCTGAAAGCTCTATTCACAAAAAAAATCAAGGAAACTAAATTTGCCAGCCATATTTTTCTCTATTCTCCCCAGAAATCAAGGTGACTAAATATGTCAAACATATTTCTCTATATATTTTATTTAGCTATTGTAACGACCCGGGTAAAATTTCTGTGATTTTTACCCAGCTGTTTTGACTTTTACGGTGGTTAATAAAATTTTTACCGCGGTCAATCAAGAATTTTACCAATCCGAGTCAGCATTTCATTATTTTCATTATTATTTTTACTAAATTGTTATTATTATTATTATCGCTACCATTATTTTTATTATTTTTCTAACAAACATTAATAGTGATATTATTATTATTCCGATATGGTATTTTTGTTGCATAATTTACTAATTATAATTTAAAAAGAAATTTAAATGTCGTAATTCGATGAACTCTATCGGACCGAATTTTACCGAGGGTTTTTCCGGAAACAACCGAGCCTCGTTTCGATCACCGAGGATACTTGACGCTCGGGAGTATTTTTTAATTAACCGAGCCTCGGAAATTAATTAGGAGGGTTACTCTGGATTTCCGAGCCTCCTTTACAACTAACCGAGCCTCGGTTTTCAATTCCGAGACTTGGACGACGTTCAAGGGTATTAATCGAATTTTTCGAGCCAAAGTTGTATCTTCGGACTCGGGAAGGAATTCCGGTTCGGCCAATCGTGGCTTGCCAAACCCAACTTCTCCTTACTCTCCTCCTCTTCATTTCCTTTTCCTCCTCTGCCTTCCCCAAGCAAGCCGCTGCCTCTCCTCTCTCCCTCCCGTTTTCCTTTTTCCTCCCCGCCTTTGCCATCTCTGCCTCCTCCACACACACGCTGCCTTCACTGTCTGCGACCGACACCACCTTCCTCTTCCTCACGCCTGCTCTCCCCCTCACCATCGAGCTGTCGCTGCTACAGCCAGACGACGACCGCCGCTTCCTCTGCTGCCGATCCCCTTCGCGTTGCCGTCTCTTCCTCCTCGTTGTCCTCTGCCTGTGTTCCGAGGAACTGTGCTCGGGCCACCGTGAATTGAGGTCGTCGCCGCTGTGGGTGCGCCAACACGCCGTCGCGCCTTCCCTTTCTCCTCTTTCCCCCTCGTGCTCCACGATCTGCTCCGCCGTGAGCTCCTATCCTTTTTGAACCTTTGACGACATCGCCGAGTTGGGTAAGCTGTCTCCTCCAAATCTTTCTTCTTCCTTGGCTTTCGATTTCCAAATCGGATTGGTGATTAACGTTGAGGTGTGTTTGGTTGTTGTGGGTCTGTGTGATTGAACGGGTGTGGATTTGGGTGTTGCTGTGGGTACGGTTATTTGAGTTGGTTGTCATGGCGTTGATGACCCTGTTGTGGACGTGGGTGATGATGCTCGGGGTGGTGGATGCTGCCGTGTAGTGGAATACCGGTCACCGGTGTGTGGCCGTGGGGTTGGTATGCTTGCTGATGGCCAGGTTATTGTCCTGGTGTTGTGGTTTTGGTGTTTTGTTGAAAGATGAACAGAGCCACAGAGGAACGTTTTACCTACGATTTTAATTTTATACCTTGTTTTATTTTTAATTATGCTTCCTTTATTTATTTAATCATGCTTTTAATTTTAATTGGGCTGTTAGGAAGGTATATTAATTTTCAGTTGTTTAATTTTATCTGGGCTGATTAATAAAAGGCCCATGATGCTATTTATTTTAATTATGTCCTTTAATTCTCAAATTATATTGTTAACAGGATTATCCTCCGTGGGCTAAACGCTCGTGAAGGCCTACCGAGCCTAATTTCGGGAATTTCTTTAATTACGTTTAAATTTGGTTAAATTATAAAGATCTACAACAATTCCATAGCAATCAAGTAACAGTCAATAATCATTTCAGCAGCTCAATCAAACAACAAAATATACACACACAGTATTACGGGCACATATCCAAGGTTATCCATCCTCACCTGATGTGTCTCTGAAACTGCTATCCGGTCAAACCTCAATGTCCCTATATACATATATGGCAACACAATCACTTATAATGCACCAACCAGATGATTTTGCATGATACCGGTTTAACAATTATTATACGGCTTATCTGTTCATTTCATTATCTCCATAATTTTCTTATTACCAAACAGTTCTTCCAACTTGGTGGTAATTAATTTAATCCTGTGGTTACATCAAGTGTACTTGATTAAATAAAAAACCGAAACTGAGCGCCCAAGCCGATTTCCCGGCCCTTAGGTCGCTTATAATAGGAAAACACATATATACACAAATACGTTATATAAATTATATACAGAAAATTATATTTAATAAGTAAATTGAATCATGACCCATACTCGTGGTCTATTCAATACTAAATAATATTTCATAAGGTATTTATCCTCGATAAAAGTAATAATAAATATATACATTTAGTAATCGGGGTTCATAAAATAGTGAAGATAATTAAATACATAAATAATGTACCAAACAACAATTTTGTTAATTAAAACCATTTAAGTAAAATAAAAAGAATTAGCTCTATTGATAATAATTTAGCTTAGCTTGATCATATGGCATAAAATAATTGTATCGTAATGTTGCAAAAGTGATACTTATAATTCCATATATACTTATATACCGTTAATTATAAAATAACAGAGATAATAAAATTATCGAGTGAATGAGGTAACTGTTAGTAAAATAATGTGAGTATTTTATCAAAATAATTCCACTATAAGATATTGTAACAGCTCGGGTAAAATTTGGAATTTTACCGGGACTGTTAAAGTCGTTATACAGTGATTTACCGAAAGAATTAATCTTGGGTAATTAATTCAAGGTAAATCGGGCGTCGTTTTTCGTAACCGAGGTGTTTCCCGCGCTCGGGTTTTTTTCCGTGGATTTTTCGGACCTAAGTAGGTATTTTTCGGGTCCCGGAAACCTCAGAAAAATCACACCGAAAAATAATTAAGTGGGTACATCAGTTATTTTCTGGTCCGGTTTGGACACGCCTGCATTATTGAGGCAATAATGCTGGCGGCGCCTTTTCTTCTTCCTGTGATGCCTGTGCACCCTGTTTTTTTTTCTGCTTGATGAAGCCATCTTCTCCTCATGAACACACCACCATCATTTATTCTTCAAACCCAGAAAAACTGCAACCACCCTCTTCACTCTTAAAATCAAACAGAAAAAAAAAGAGAGAAGAAAAAAAGAAAGAAAAAAAAAAGAGTAGAAATCACAAAAAAAGAGGGAGTGAAAAGAAAAAAAAAAGGAAAAAAGGAAAAAAAAAAGAAAGAAGAGAACCTTGACCACCACTGCGACCCGAGCTCCACCCACCTCACGACGCGCCGCCGACGGCCTCGTCTTCTTTCCTCCGTCGCCTCGCAATGGCAGCCACTGACGGCTGCAACCGCCCGCCCGCCAGCTCGCACTGCCACCTCGACAACACTCCTCTGTCGCCGCCGTTGTTCCCCTTCCTGCTGCCGGTATCGCCACCGCCGAGCCAAGACGCAGCAAGACCCGGGATGTGCCTTGCCGCTGCCGACGACTGCAGCCACCTGCACGACACCTAGCACCTCTCACCTTGTGTGGAGCGTCGCCCTCGTCCGTGTTCCGTGCCGTCGTACCTCTTCCGTCCTGCGCCGGCACCGAACTCGCCCCGCCTAGGTGAGCGATTCACACCAAGTGACGGGCAGGTCAACCCGATGGTAATGGATTGACCCGGATGCTTTGGGTTGGGCCTCGCGGGTTTGGCCTGTGGTGCATGGGTTGTGGGCTGACGACTTGGGCCCCTTGCCTTGGTCTGGACCCATCTACCTTGGCTGTGGGCTGAACCAGTTGGGCCCTGGGGGTATTGGGATTGGGCCTAGTCTTTGGCCCAGTCCGTTTGAAAAAAAATAAAATAAAAATCTGGATATATATATATATATATATATATATATATATATATGGGCTATATAATTCTGAAAATATAATTTTGAAAAAGAAATAATTTTGGGAAAATAAATATTTTGGGAATATATATACTTAGTAAATAATAATTTCTGGGAAGGAAATAATGGGTAAATTTTGAATAATTATTATAAATGCTATTTGGAAAAGAAAGTATATTATGGTATATATTATGGAAATAATTATTGTTTTGAGAAAACAATTGGAAAGGGTATTATCAAGGTAATAAAATACCGGAACAATATCCGGGTATAAGTAAAGAACGGTATTAATTTGACACTTGAAAATAAATGGTGAATCATGACGATAATAGAGAAATAACCCGGGGGAATAACCGAGGCGAGTCAGTATTTATTTTTCGTTATACAGTAGTAGCATGACATTGCATATCACTTATGTGTGCATATTATTTGTTTGATATAGGAATTAATAACGAGCAGATACCTGTGGAACCGGACTTGGAGTCTGTGGGGCATTTCCAAACTTGATAGTCGGCTAAGGTGAGGATGGATAACCTTGGATATGTGCCCGTAATACTGTGTGTGTATTTTTGTTGTTTGATTGAACTGTTGTGATGATTATTGATTGTTATTTGATTGTTATGGTTATGGTTGTTGCTGTTGTTGGACTGTGTTATTAGTTCTGTGAATATTGTGTTGTAATTGATGTTGAACTGTTAATTGTGAATAATTGGTGATATGAAATTGTTGATAGTTTAGTCTGTGGTTAAACCTGTGATAATGGAAGTTGAATAACTTGAGAAAATGAATATTGGAAATTGTGATGATATATATTATTCTTGGATAATTGATGATACGGATTTGTTGATGTCGGTTCTGTGTGCGTTTTGTTGTTATTGTTCTGCTTGATTGAAATATTGTGTTGACTGTTATAGGTTTATTAGATACTGTGTTGTGATTGACGTTGGTTCACGAGTAATTGATGCTATGAAACTGTTGACGGATTACTCTGTGGAATAACTTGAGTTAATAGGAAGTTGGATAATTATTTGACTGTTATGGATATTGTGATTGTTGTCGGAGGACTGTGTTGTGATTGGATAATTGGAATAAATTATGAAATGGATGATTGGGAAAAAGAAAATGGAAATTGGTAATTAATTTGAGATGATGATTTAATTGTCACGTGGTAAGTAGAGGTACGACCGGGTGGTTTGAGGCTGTTTTGTGGTGGCCATGATCTGGGTTACTTGTGATGGGCATGTTGATGCCGGTTTGATTGGGATGTTGATCCCTGAGATTGTTATTGGGATGTTGATCCCTGAGATTGTGATTGGGATGTTGATCCCTGAGATTGTGATTGGGATGTTGATCCCTGAGATTGTTATTGGGATGTTGATCCCTGAGAGTTGATATTGGGATGTTGATCCCGGGTTCTTTTTGATCTGGCACCATAAACAGGTAGATAGCCTGGCACGACCTTATCTTATCCGTGACGGGGGAAGGCCAGAAAGATAAAATTGGATTAATAATAAAGTCTTTGGTATATTTGGGACGAGTCTTTGAGTTTGGTCTGTCTTATACGGTATTGTTTTTGGTATGGTTGTGACTATTGTCTGTATTTCTTCTTTGAAGTATTATAGTTGCATATTGATTGTCTATTCTTCGTCGGTGAGCACTTCGGACTCACCCCTCACCTGCGGGCTTTCATCCCGTAGGATGAGTTATTTGTGGTACAGGTTTAGTGCTTTCCAGACAGGCTACGGCGTTATCCCTTGAACAGGACTTGGATCCATAGTTTGCATCAGTGTCGCATACAGTGTCTTTGTGAGTTATTAAGTCTTCCGCTGTGCATTATATTGCTATTGTTGGGCCATTGGGCCGATTATGATGTTATAGATGATCCCAGGTTCGGGTGATATGTTTTATTGTTGGGCCGGTTATGGTGTTATTGATGTTCTTATTTTTGGGCTGTTGAGCCCGAGTTTCTGTTGTATACATTGTATGCTGGGCTTTGTTTGGCTGGGTCGTTATAGTTCCGGCACGTGTTTACTGTGTACGGTAAATACGGGTCTGGGCGTTTCATTTTTGTAGCGGAGAAGGCGTTAGGTCTTGTTGGGCAGTCTTTGTGTGTTTGTTGTCCTTGTTTGCATAGTTCGCTCCATTTGTTTATTATTTTATATCATTCTAGTTAGTGCATTATGGATCCAGTCAAGGGACGCCAGCTGTCGCAGAACATACACATAAGAGGTAAATGATGCCATAAATAAGCGGAAAGATAATTATTATTAATATTGCTAATATTAATATTACAAACATAAATATTACATTGATATTTTATAAAAAAATAAAAATACATTCATCGCCTTGGAACGACGTTGACCCTGAAGCTGTTGGGTTCATTGTTGATGTTGACCGTGATGCTGTCGCTCCACGAGAACCACATGCCGCCTGCGTTGTTCTGGCCAGGAAGCTCGAATCGGTTTGCTTAAGGGAACCGGAGTGGGATGAGACCGTGATCGTCTTCAGGTTGCCACTAGGTCTCCGTGAGAAGAACCATGTTGGGCTTGTACTGGTTCTTCAGGTCCCTAAGGGTACGCGAGAACTCCTGGGAACGCCTAGCGACTCCTCTGCAGTTCCACACCAGTAGTCGGGCCTTTGGCCAAGTTGCGGGCAGACGAGTGACTCTGGGCATGCTCTGGGCCGTCATCGAGAGCTGGTAGTAGGTGCCTTGCTCCAAGAAATGGCAAGTGGACTCTAGGTTGAACTCCTGAAGTCTTTCAGAAATGAAAAACATGACGGAGTTGGCCGAGTCGTAGAAGGAGGTCCTCAGAGTGCCATGGTCCTCTAGGAAGAATGTCTCTTCCATGGGAGTGACGAAGAATCTGGACGAGTAGAGTTCGTCGACGAAGACCAGACGGGGCATCCTGCCGAGCTCGTTCGGTAGTTCCTCTGGACGCTCGTTGATCATGCTGTAGACCAGTCGGTTTCTTTTGCCTAGGTTGGCACCTTCGACGAAAAAGACGGATGACGGAGCAGGCATTGTGTTTTTGACGTGTTGGTGTTTTGTTTTTTCTGAGTTTTGAGGTTTCTTTGCCTGAGTGTTTGTTTGCTTTAAGATGCTCTTGATGATTTGCTTCTCACCGCACTGTCTTTTATACTCTTATGGGGAGCGTGATTACTGTTTTCGATTTTCAAGATTTTGCTTTTTAAAAATTTTGCCGTTGCTTCATTTATTGCTTCGTTACTTTATACGTTTTTCGGGCTACAATGCCAGTGTTTTTCAGCCCTCTTCCATCTCACCATTTTCTAACGTCCTGGCTACCTTGGCGTTTCTTTTTATGGTTTTTCATTATTTCTTGCATCTTTTATCACATGCATCCGTGACCGTTGTGGCTAGACTGATGGGACCATACCTCAAGTAGAGCGCATGTGCGACAAGGTTACACCTGTTCGGACATCTTGGAGGGATACAAGACTTGACAGACGTTCTGGCTCATGCGGAATTTGTGGACAAGTGGATAGCATTTCTTTCGAGGGACACAGGATGCTCTCGTGATCATCACCGTGCGAGTTAACGGTCGTCTTTTTCACGAGGGAAACCGACGTCACCGTTAGCTGTGTACGTTACGTTCCTTGGGATCGAGGATGTATACGACTGATTTGGGCGCTGATCATGAAAATATGTTTTTATTTTAACTTCTTTATGTTTTGGTTTTGTAAAACGAGTTTTGTTTTTAACTTCTTTATATTGGTTTTACTTCCTTTTATTGGTTCCGTTATTAACATCTTTATGTTATAATTTTATTTTACCTTCTCGACGGTTTTGTGTTGCTTTAAATATTTTTGTTTTTCTGTTTAACATGAGATTTCGTAATATAAGAGTTTTGATTTAAAAAAGAAAACTTTTTTTATTTAATTCATAACAGTTTTACAACGGAGAAGAAGTACTCTATTGAGTTACATGCTTCTCTAAGTCCTTTACAAGTTTTTGGACGTTTTTCATGTGAGGAAAAAGTTCCGCACACGCCAGTTCTATCTGCATCACCGCCAAGCTGACCTTCTTCAGTGAGACGTTCAGTTGCGTCAGTGTCTGCTGCGGAGTGCTGCTTTCAGCAGTTGCCTTGCCCTTCCTATCCTCAGCTTCTTTGGGAGCACGCTTCTTACGCCGTCTGCTGGAGATGACCATGTGTTCTTTTAGACCGACGATGTTCGTCTTGAAGTGCTTCTTTGGCGGTTCTTCATCAGAGCTTGTCGGGAAGGCAGTGCCACCGATATAGCTGTTGTTCTCGGAGTCTAAGGTAGTTCGGGATCGGATTGGAGAGTCCATGACTGTGTGTGAGTTTGCCAGTCATGAGGTTCTGTTCTTATAGAGGATGAGATGTCGCTTAAGGGTATAAGCGGTATCTCGTGTTGAGTTTGGACACCTGGCAGAGTGTGCCAGAAGCTTATCGTGGTAGGACCCACGGATAAGACGGAATTTCGGGGACGAAATTTTTTTATGGTGGGTGGAATGTAACAGCCCGGGTAAAATTTGGATTTTTACCGGGACTATTAAAGTCGTTACACAGTGATTTACCGAAAGAATTAATCTTGGGTAATTAGTTCAAAGTAAATCGGTCGTCTTTTTTCGTAACCGATGTGTTTCCCGCGCTTGGGATTTTTTCCGTGGATTTTTCGGACCTAAGTAGGTATTTTTCGGGTCCTGGAAACCTCAAAAAAATCACACCGGAAAATAATTAAGTGGGTACATCAGTTATTTTCTGGTCCGGTTTGGACACGCCTGCATTATTGAGGCAATAATGCAGGCGACGCCTTTTCTTCTTCCTGTGATGCCCGTGCACCCTGTTTTCTTTTCTGCTTGATGAAGCCATCTTCTCCTCATGCACACACCACCATCATTTATTCTTCAAACCCAGAAAAACTGCAACCACCCTCTTCACTCTTAAAATCAAACAGAAAAAAAAGAGAGAAGAAAAAAAGAAAGAAAAAAAAAAGAGAGTAGGAATCACAAAAAAAAGAGAGTGAAAAGAAAAAAAAAGGGAAAAAGGAAAAAAAAAAGAGAGAAGAGAACCGTGACCACCACCGTGACCCGAGCTCCACCCACCTCACAACGCGCCGCCGACGGCCTCGTCTTCTTTCCTCCGTCGCTTCGCCATGGCAGCCACCGACGGCTGCAACCGCCCGCCCGTCTGCTCGCACTGCCACCTCGACAACACTCCTCTGTCGCCGCCGCTGTTCCCCTTCCTGCTGCCGGTATCGCCACCGTCGAGCCAAGACGCAGCAAGACTCGGGATGTGCCTTGTCGCTGCCGACGACTGCAGCCACCTGCACGGCACCTCGCACCTCTCACCTTGTGTGGAGCGTCGCCCTCGTCCGTGTTCCGTGCCGTCGTACCTCTTCCGTCCTGCGCCGCCACCGAACTCGCCCCGCCTAGGTGAGCGATTCACACCAAGTGACGGGCGGGTCAACCCGATGGTAATGGATTGACCCGGATGCTTTGGGTTGGGTCTCGCGGGTTGGGCCTGTGGT
Source organism: Turnera subulata (assembly GCA_028386065.3). Classification (NCBI taxonomy): domain Eukaryota; kingdom Viridiplantae; phylum Streptophyta; class Magnoliopsida; order Malpighiales; family Passifloraceae; genus Turnera; species Turnera subulata. The sequence goes on from JAKUCV010007337.1 coordinate 132,976, forward strand.
GCATGGGTTGTGGGCTGACGATATGGGCCCCTTGCCTTGGTCTGGACCCATGTACCTGGGCTGTGGGCTGAACCAGTTGTGCCCTGGGGGTATTAGAGTTGGGCCTAGTCTTTGGCCCAGTCCGTTTAAAAATAAAATAAAATAAAAATCTGGATATATATATATATATATATGGGCTATATAATTCTGAAAATATAATTTTGAAAAAGAAATAATTTTGGGAAAATAAATATTTTGGGAATATATATACTTAGTAAATAATAATTTCTGGGAAGGAAATAATGGATAAATTTTGAAAAATTATTATAAATGCTATTTGGAAAAGAAAGTATATTATGGTATATATTATGGAAATAATTATTGTTTTGAGAAAATAATTGGAAAGGGTATTATCAAGGTAATAAAATACCGGAATAATATCCGGGTATAAGTAAAGAACGGTATTAATTTGACACTTGAAAATAAATGGTGAATTATGATGATAATAGAGAAATAACCCGGGGGAGTAACCGAGGCGAGTCAGTACTTATTTTTCGTTATACAGTAGTAGCATGACATTGCATGTAACTTATGTGTGTAGATTATTTGTTTGATATAGGAGTTAATAACGAGCAGATACCTGTGGAACCGGACTTGGAGTCTGTAGGGCATTTCCAAACTTGATAGTCGGCTAAGGTGAGGATGGATAACCTTGGATATGTGCCCGTAATACTGTGTGTGTATTTTTGTTGTTTGATTGAACTGTTGTGATGAGTATTGATTGTTATTTGATTGTTGTGGTTATGGTTGTTGCTGTTGTTGGACTGTGTTATTAGTTTTGTGAATATTGTGTTGTAATTGATGTTGAACTGTTAATTGTGAATAATTGGTGATATGAAATTGTTGATGGTTTAGTCTGTGGTTAAACCTGTGATAATGGAAGTTGAATAACTTGAGAAAATGAATATTGGAAATTGTGATGATATATATTATTCTTGGATAATTGATGATACGGATTTGTTGATGTCGGTTCTGTGTACGTTTTGTTGTTATTGTTCTGCTTGATTGAAATGCTGTGTTGACTGTTATAGGTTTATTGGATACTATGTTGTGATTGATGTTGGTTCACGAGTAATTGATACTATGAAACTGTTGACGGATTAGTCTGTGGAATAACTTGAGTTAATAGGAAGTTGGATAATTGTTTCACTGTTATGGATATTGTGATTGTTGTCGGAGGACAGTGTTGTGATTGGATAATTGGAATAAATTATGAAATGGATGATTGGGAAAAAGAAAATGGAAATTGGTAATTAATTTGAGATGATGATTTAATTGTCACGTGGTAAGTAGAGGTACGACCGGGTGGTTTGAGGCTGTTTTGTGGTGGCCATGTTCTGGGTTACTTGTGATGGGCATGTTGATGCCGGTTTGATTGGGATGTTGATCCCTGAGATTGTTGTTGGGATGTTGATCCCTGAGATTGTGATTGGGATGTTGATCCCTGAGATTGTGATTGGGATGTCGATCCGTGAGATTGTTATTGGGATGTTGATCCTTGAGATTTGATATTGGGATGTTGATCCCGGGTTCTTTTTGATCTGGCACCATAAACAGGTTGATAGCCTGGCACGACCTTAGCTTATCCGTGACGGGGAAAGGCCAGAAAGATAAAATTGGATTAATAATAAAGTCTTTGGTATATTTGGGACGAGTCTTTGAGTTTGGTCTGTCTTGTACGGTATTGTTTTTGGTATGGTTGTGACTATTGTCTGTATTTCTTCTTTGAAGTATTATAGTTGCATATTGATTGTCTATCCTTCATCGGTGAGCACTTCGGACTCTCCCCTCACCTGCGGGCTTTCATCCTGTAGGATGAGTTATTTGTGGTACAAGTTTTGGTGCATTCCAGACAGGCTGTGGCGTTATCCCTTGGATAGGACTTGGGTCCATAGTTTGCATCAGTGTCGCATACAGTGTCTTTGTGAGTTATTAAGTCTTCCGCTGTGCATTATATTGCTATTGTTGGGCCATGGGCCAATTATGATGTTATAGATGATCCCGGGTTCGGGTGATATGTGTTATTGTTGGGCCGGTTATGGTGTTATTGATGTTCTTATTTTTGGGCTGTTGAGCCCGAGTTTCTGTTGTATACACTGTATGCTGGGCTTTGTCTGGTTGGGTCGTTACAGTTCCGGCACGTGTTTACTGTGTACGGTAAATACGAGTCGAGGCATTTCAGATATAATGTAGCCATAAAATAATTTCTATGGTTTATTTAATAGGCCTTATAAATACAAAATTATTTATAGTGAATTACATTTGAATTCAGGACAAATTATGACCCGCATTTATATATAGGTGTATTTTATGTATATGCTAAAAGAAGTAACTATTGTAAAACGTATATATGTATATAATTAGTAAATCACATATAACCGTAAATATAAATACATATATAAAATCAAGTAAGACCATGGTATAGTATTATTTCATTCAGTGAGATAGTTGTAATACGATTTACATAAATATATGTTTATATATACGTATATAAGAGTGAAAATAATAAATATGATATGATTTGGGTCTACCATTATTTAGCCCAAAATAATAAAATAATATAATTGAGATGTAGAAACCAAAACTCATAATTTAATCTTACTTGTTCTGTCAAAACTTCTGATACACGGGTACAACAAGATAGACTTCTTGCCTTCTCAAGATCCCTTTATCTCACTGCTCTTCCCGGGCAACGATCATGTTTGAACTTTATAATAAAATCTTTAAAAGCATTTCATCATCAAAATCATAAAACTTTCCAAGAACAACAGTTACATCTTATAAACATATTTAACCCACAGCCTAAGCTGTAAATGTCACTTTGTCAAAACTCATCCTTTAAAAACTTATCTTTCCAAAACTTCAGATCAACAAAACAACAATATTGTAAAATACCGAAATACGGGTAACTTGTCTCCCAACTATATTTATGAGAAAGAATACTCACATATGAATGTTCTGCAGCAAGCTGGCGTCCCTCGACTGGATCCATTATGCACTAACCATTTGAATATGCATGCAATCATGATAATCATGTGGAGCGAGCTATGCACAACAAACAAGCACATCAAACACACAAGGACTGCTCAACAAGACATAACGCCCGCTCCGCTACCAAAATGAAGCACCCCGACCTAAATTTACCTGACATACAGTGATTACCAACAACAGTGCCGACACGTGGCACAAACTGTGTAATACAACAGAAAATCGGCCCAACAACAAAAGCATCACACCCGACTTCGGGAATCTCAATAACAACAGCACAGCGGAAGCATTTTTAATTTAATGACAACATATGCAAAGCCCGATGCAGCTAATGGATCCGAGTCCTGCCCGAGGGTACACAGCAGCCTGCCCCGTACGTTCCTGTACCACAAACAACTCTTCCTACGGGATGAAACCCCGCAGGCGAGGGGTGAGTCCGAAGTGCTCACCAACGAAGGATAAACAGAGATATGAAGTCAACCATAATACTTTCGAAGTAAACACAGACAAACACAACACAATGACTCTACCAAAACACAGCTGAGCCAAGACCAAAAAAATATTTATTATTATTATTACCAATTTTATCTTCCGGGCCCCTGTCACTAGACAAGCTAGGGTCATACCTCGTTATTAACTAATTCCGGATGCCAGGCCAAATCACAATCCGGGATCAACATCCCAATCACAACCAATCCGTGATCGACATCCCAATAACCAAATCATCCGGGATCAACATCCCCAATATCCATACCAAACCGGCCATGACACCACATAACTAGTCTCTAACCATCTAGTCGTACCACTACTTCCCACGTGACAATTAATTCATCATCTCAAATTCAATCCAGTTTCATTACTCTATCCTCAATTACCAACATTCCATTATTTCAGATTATTCCACATACCAAATCAACAACGGACTCATAACGTCAATTAATCACAGTAAACAGTTCAGCACTATTTTCAACACAATAACCACAAGTCTAACATAATCCACAAGTGATGGTATGATATTATATGACCTTGAGAAAGTGGGAAATGATGATTTTTTAGTATTGTTGATGTGATAAATTGATTACTTTTGGGTACTGCTTTGTTTATGATGTGACAATTTGAGTTGAGGGTTGGATTGATATTCTTGGAAAATTCTATGATTTTGGAGGTGATGCAATTTTCTTTTTAAGAAATTGGTTGAGAATTTGAAGAGTTTTGGATACTGAAGTTGTTTGTGATGTGATAACTTGATTGGAGGATTGGATTAATGACCACGGAATTCTTGATGTCAAAGGTGATTTATTCTTAAAAAAAAAGAAGAAGGTTCAATGATTTGGGGATTTTGGTGATTCAATCTTTAAAAAGAGTTTGATGACTTGATGATTTGAGGTATTGTCTAAAGAGCTATAATCGAAGTTATGATCTTTGCTAGTTTCGGTGGATTTAGAAGACAAATATTATTTGATGGATGATTATGTTAGTAATAAATTTTGGGGTATTGATCGACATGCCTTGGGAGATGCAATCACAAAAAAAAAAATATATTATTTGATGGATAGTTATGAAATAAATATCGAGGTAATAATCGATATGGTTTTCGGAGATATACTCCAAAGATTTATTGGAGAATTTAATTGTCATTCATGGGTGATAATTTGGAGTTATAGATTTGATGAATTGTGGAAGGATTGATGATCATGATAAATGTATATATGTTTATGGGATTAGTGGATTACGGTGTGAATTTCGGGGACGAAATTCCTTTAAGGAGGGTAGAATGTAACGACCCGAGTAAAATTTCCGTGATTTTTACCAAGCTGTTTTGACTTTTACGGTGGTTAATAAAATTTTTACCGCGGTCAATCAAGAATTTTACCAATCCGAGTCAGCATTTCATTATTTTCATTATTATTTTTACTAAATTGTTATTATTATTATTATCGCTACCATTATTTTTATTATTTTTCTAACAAACATTAATAGTGATATTATTATTATTCCGATATGGTATTTTTGTTGCATAATTTGCTAATTATAATCTAAAAAGAAATTTAAACGTCGTAATTCGATGAACTCTATCGGACCGATTTTTACCGAGGGTTTTTCTGGGAACAATCGAGCCTCGTTTCGATCACCGAGGATACATGACGTTCGGGAGTATCTTTTTAATTAACCGAGCCTCAGAATTTAATTCCGAGGGTTACTCTGGATTTTCGAGCCTTCTTTACAACTAACCGAGCCTTGGTTTTCAATTCCGAGACTTGGACGACGTTCAGGGGTATTAATCGAATTTTTCGAGCCCAAGTTGTATTTTCGGACTCGGGACGGAAATCCGGTTCGGCCAATCGTGGCTTGCCACATGGCCATTCTTCCTTTCTTTTCTTTTCTTTTCCCTTTCTTTTCTTTCTTTATCTTTTTCCAGTCGCCGGCCCCTGTTTCCTCTTTGTTTTTTTTCCCCTTTTCTTGTTTATTTTCCTCTCCTCCTCTCCTGAATTCTTCACGCCGGCCCCTCTCCTTTTTCTTCCATCTTTTCTTCTTTTCTCCCTTTGTCTTTTTCCTCTCTTCTTCTTCTTCATTTTTCTTTTCCCTTCACCGCTTCCTCCACGCCTCCCCTGCCAAACCCATCTTCTCCTTACTCTCCTCCTCTTCAATTCCTTTTCCTCCTCTGCCTTCCCCAAGCAAGCCGCTGCCTCTCCTCTCTCCCTCCCGTTTTCCTTTTTCCTCCCCGCCTTTGCCATCTCTGCCTCCTCCACACACACGCTGCCTTCACTGTCTGCGACCGACACCACCTTCCTCTTCCTCACGCCTGCTCTCCCACTCACCATCGAGCTACCGCCGCTGCAGCCAGAAGACAACCGTCGCTTCCTCTACTGCCGATCCCCTCCGTGCCGCCATCTCTTCCTCCTTGCTGTCCTCTGCCTGTGTTCCGACCAGAGGAACTGTGCTCGGACCACCGTGGATTGAGGTCGTCGCCGCTGTGGGTGCGCCAACACGTCGTCGTGACTTCCCTTTCTCCTCTTTCCCCCTCGTGCTTCACGATCTGCCCCGCCGTGAGCTCCTGTCCTCTTTGAACCTTTGACGACATCGCCGACTTCGGTAAGCTGTCTCCTCCAAATCTTTCTTCTTCCTTGGCTTTCGATTTCCAAATCGGATTGGTGATTAACGTTGAGGTGTGTTTAATTGTTGTGGGTCTGTGTGTTTGAACGGGTGTGGATTTGGGTGTTGCTGTGGGTACGGTTGTTTGAGTTGGTTGTCATGGCGTTGATGACCCTGTTGTGGACGTGGGTGATGATGCTCGGGGTGGTGGATACTGCCGTGTGGTGGAATACCGGTCACCGGTGTGTGGCCGTGGGGTTGGTATGCTTGCTGATGGCCGGGTTATTGTCCTGGTGTTGTGGTTTTGGTGTTTTGTTGAAAGATGAACAGTGATAGAGCCACAGAGGAATGTTCTGCTGCCTTCTGTGAACAGTGCTTGGCCGGAATCCGGCAAGGTTCCGGCGGTCTCAGGAATTTTCCGGCAAGCCCGAAAACTGACCTTTGGGTAAAACCCGAACCCTTGGACATATGCATATTAACGAAGCCGAGCCACGATAACGATCCGGACATTAAAAAGACGTTAATTAAACGAACAATTAAATTAATTTTTACCTACGATTTTAATTTTATACCTTGTTTTATTTTTAATTATGCTTCTTTTATTTATTTAATCATGCTTTTAATTTTAATTGGGTTGTTAGCAGTTTCAGAGACACATCAGGTGAGGATGGATAACCTTGGAAATGTGCCCGTAATACTGTGTGTATTTTGTTGTTTGATTGAGCTGCTAAACTGATTATTGACTGTTACTTGATTGCTATGGAATTGTTGTTGCTGTTGTTGGATTGTGTTAGACTTGTGGTTATTGTGTTGAAAATAATGCTGAACTGTTAACTGTGATTAATTGACGTTATGAGTCCGTTGTTGATTTGGTATGTGGAATAATCTGAAATAATGGAATGTTGGTAATTGAGGATAGAGTAATGAAACTGGATTGAATTTGAGATGCTGATTTAATTATCACGTGGGAAGTAGTGGTACGACTAGATGGTTAGAGACTAGTTCTGTGGTGTCATGGCCGGTTTGGTATGGATATTGGGGATGTTGATCCCGGATGATTTGGTTATTGGGATGTCGATCCCGGATTTGTTGTTATTGGGATGTTGATCACGGATTGGTTGTGATTGGGATGTTGATCCCGGATTGTGATTTGGCCTGGCATCCGGAATTAGTTAATAACGAGGTACGACCCTAGCTTGTCCAGTGACAGGGGCCCGGAAGATAAAATTGGTAATAATAATAATAAATATTCTTTTGGTCTTGGCTCAGCTGTGTTTTGGTAGAGTCATTGTGTTGTGTTTGTCTGTGTTTACTTCGAAAGTATTATGGTTGACTTCATATCTCTGTTTATCCTTCGTCGGTGAGCACGTCGGACTCACCCCTCGCCTGCGGGGTTTCATCCCGTAGGAAGAGTTGTTTGTGGTACAGGAACGTACAGGGCAGGCTGCTGTGTACCCTCGGGCAGGACTCGGATCCATTAGTTGCATCGGGCTTTGCATATGTTGTCATTAAATTAAAAATGCTTCCACTGTGCTGTTGTTATTGAGATTCCCGAAGTCGGGTGTTATGCTTTTGTTGTTGGGCCGTTGGGCCGATTTTCTGTTGTATTACACAGTTTGTACCACGTGTCGGCACTGTTGTTGGTAATCACTGTATGTCGGGTAAATTTAGGTCGGGGTGCTTCAGTTATATATTTTCCATGTTAATTTTTATTCCATATTCAACATTTTTTTAATTTAGAATCCGTATTTATTCAAGAATTTTTTCTAGCTCCCACAAAAGTCAATCCACCCAAAAAAGGTAAGGAAATCTTTATTATATAACTAGCCATATTTTAAATTTAATTTCTTCTTTACGATATTAATGATGAAGTATTTAATCCATTCAATTTTCCATTTGAAATTGTGAATTTCCACAGAGAGGCACAATTCACTCAAAACTCAACCCTCCCAAAGGTAAGTAAATCTTTATTTCAGATTGAGCATTATTTTAAATTTAATTCCATATTCTCAATTCTTATTCATAATTTATTCCATCTTACTTGATTTTTAAAGATTTTTTAGAGTATTATATATTCTGCTTATTTATCATATATCTACATATAGGTTGCCTCACAAAAATTATTTACTAATTATTTTTCTATATTTTATATAAGAAAAATAAATTTTACCAAGAAAAAGTACTAACAAGTAAATAATAACTTAATTTATTTTAAATTTATTCAAATAAGTAAATATATCAAAAGAAAAAGGATGATTAAAATAAAATCTCTTTCTGGATGTATAGTATGGGTGGGATGACAAAGACTATACGAAAATCTCACAAATATTATATGACATAATATGTGACATGACCACTTTGACATCTGTTCAAAATTTGGTGCTTTGACCAGGCATGAAGTTCTATCATTTATATCTTTTTTATATGATTTCTTGGCCCAAATGTTTCATTTGTAAATGCAAATCGTTATGGAATCATGATGTAATTTGAGACTTTTTAAATTTATTTCTTTTATATAAGTCCTTATAATTATATAAAATAATTTTTATTGGTTCACATTAAAATTTATGTCTAGTATATAATAAATACATAAAATTAGTAAAAAAATTAACACACATATAAACAATATATCATGTGGCCCGTGTGGAACGAAAGAGCGGTCTAGTATTGTTTATTTCTACTACTTTTACCATTTTGTTCATTAGTAACGGTTAGTATGAATTCCACAGTTTTTTTTTTTTGTAATTTTATATTATTTCTCCTATTTCCATTTCTCCTCCCCTAAGTACTTCCATTCTTCCCTCTTTTATTCTTTACTCGCACTTTCTTTCCTTCCCTTATTTTTCCCCCAAACTCACCTTTTAAGGTGAGGCAGGCTACATGGGCTGGTTTCCTCAATCTTCTCTTGGCATGCAGCAATAATTTCATTGACCATTCTGCAACATCTTTGTCACTCACTAGAATAAAAATAAATACTCTCTCACAACACTAATGTGGATGACTTGCAAGCCAAATACATTGTTCTGTTCACTCTTGACAGCAACAAGGTTGAATATTGCAAGCAATTGTTGCCTTGCCTGTCCTAGAAGCCAAACATAAATAATGGAGGTTATTTTGGTCATACTCAATTGCTAATGACACCAAAATTTTTTTATATATATATATAATTTGGACAAAAAGAACATATTAAAAACAATATTTTGATGGATGTAGAGCAATTTAGCAAATTCAAGCATTTTTGTCTGTTGGCTCCTCCATCACTGGGTGATGTCGTTTACAGTGGGTTTCAAAAGTGTTCCAGAAGCTGTATTATTTTGCATGATTTTTGTTTAACTCGAATTTTTAATCTACTAATTACGTCTGCATTGTAGAATTCAAGTGAGGCAGAGGATTGAAAGCCTCTGGAGGGGAGTATGGACTGTTGTGTGGGGGCTTTCCTTTTAACCTTTTTCTTTTCCCTCTTTTTCTCATCAAAAGACCTAACCTAACCCATCACTTTCATTCCAAGCAAAACTCTACAAGCAACCGACACTCTCTTGAGTCTTGAAGGAATCTGTAGCTTAAGATTTTTTTTTTTCCCCAAACTCTGTGCAAAAAGGAACTTGTCATAAAATAAGTTAGCAGGATCTGCAGTTCTTACTTTTTGGTGAGAAGTTATTTAAAGCTTATTATGTTTCAATATGTCTTTATTCTTTTGAATTTATTTTTCTTTACTATTGTTATAAGTCTTAGTTTTAATCTTTATGTTAGAGGATTTTTCAGTTCCTTTTTTGTAATAGTTTTGGAGTTTTTACACTTAATTTGTATCAAATTTTGTTGTTTTTCTATGTACTTTTTTCAAATTTAATGAAACCATTCTATCCGACTTTTATAAAAAAAGAAAATAAAAAGAGGAACCATCCACACACAGACACACACATACATACATGACACACTTATATATGCAGTATGCTGGTTTTTCACCATGTCTTGGAACACTTTATTCTTTGGCTCACATTTATCCAAAGCAACATTTCCCTTTTGCTTTTTTGTCCAAATCCAAAAGTAAAACATGATTTCATTTTCAGGGAGGGATCAAACTCGCAGTATATTATTATTTTTTTGTCGAACAGTATATTATTATTAGTATTGCAGATTAATATAATATAGGAAGATAAATATCCTGTAGAACCCTATCAGAGAAGGCATTCTCCCAGGTGGGTCCCCACTGGACCATTCTTTCGGTTGTCAGCTTTAGGCAGCAAAGCAGGATGATCAAGCCAACCCACCTCACCTCACCTCTCATATCTATCCAAAACAAAGCTAAATTCTTCACGCTCCAAAGAGCAACAGGACACCATGAAGCGGTGGCCTTAGCTCTCTCCTCATTAACCCCTCCAATCCATCATGAAAATTCCACACATAACTCCATGACTAGCCAACCTTCCTTGATCTAATAATTCCACACACAAGAAGAAGAAGAAGAAGAATCACCATCAAAATTCCATATATATATCAACCCTTCTCCTTGATCAAATTTTCTCTCACAGTGAACAAAAACCATATATAAGCAAAAAAAGAAGAAAAAAATGGATCTTGATGAGTGGGAGCTACTTCCCCGTGATGGGTTTCTTGATTACCATGAAGATGGTGAGAAGAAATATGTAGCTTCAAACAAGAGAAGTTCCAACACAAATACTTTGTTTGACATGAACTACTTCATGTGTCCTTCTTCACCTCCTAGGAAGTTGAGGGGTGTGCCCAATCAAGTTGTTCCACTTACAATACAACTGGAACCAATCACAACACCAACAGCAGCACCGACACCATCTCTAGCTGCAAAAGGTTGCAGCAAGGAGGAACAAGAATATGGCATGTCTAGAGAAGTCACTAAGGTACCTATTGACATGACTGTGGTGGTGCCTTCGCTGATCATGCCAAAAGTCAAAGATCCTGACTATGTAGGATCAAGAGATCAAGAAGCTGATCAAGACTCAGTTTCACAAGTTTTCTTCAAGAAATTGAAGGAATCTGAATTTGTCGACATGAAATTGGACTCCCCAAAGTCCCCCACAAGAATCTTTTTGCCTCCTCAAATTGATGCTGCCAGCTTCAACTTTGAGGACAATAGTGAGGCCTTGGAGGCCGCCAAGATACCTTCTCCAAGAATCAAGAACATGGAAAATGAAAGTGCAAAACACCAGCAAGTTATTTGGGAGGAGAATAGTGGTGCCGCCAATTTGTGGAAGTGGAGCTTGACTGGTATAGGTGCGATTTGCTCCTTTGGTGTTGCCGCTGCTACCATCTGTATCCTCATCTTTGGAAGCCACCAAAAAAGCATGAAGCAACAGGAGAACCAGAAACTGAGGTTCCAGATTTACTCTGATGACAAGGCTAGTCCAACATCAAATCATTGCTCTTCCCATATTTAAATTATGCCCAAATTTTGTTCTTTCACCAAGTACTCAGTATGTTTTAACATAATTGTCATTATAGTTCTCTTATATCATTCTGGTCTTTCCCAGGTATTTCAAGATGCTCTCTTTTACGTATTGATCAAGTAGAGTCGTCCATGATCTTACCAAGAAAACAATTTTGCATATCTTGTTCTTGTCGTTACAAAATTTGGGCAGCTGAAAGGCTGCTACCTCAATGAAGCAAAGTAGCTAATAAATTTTTTAATGTGATTTGGTGGTCATTATGCAAAAGATAAGATGACTTTCTCATAATGGCAGCAAAGCTAATAGGAACTAACTTTTGCTACAGAGAATTAAGGAAGTGGTTCAACAGGCGACAATGTCAGCTGCTAGAGGAGTTCCCTTCACTAGTGGTCACATTACCTATGGTGGATATTATGAAGGGCTTTGAAGAGTCAACAGCAGCCCAATTGCTCCTTCCTTACTCGCATCAGAATTGTAAGGTTTATGGAATTTCCTATTCTAGTTCAGTGTAAGGTTTATGGGTCGGGTCACCATATTTTGTACATAAGACCATATATAATTTTCACATGGGATGTTTTATGTAGATTCCTATAAATGATGTTTGTTTCAGAGATTCCATATGTACTAGTGCCTGCTTGTTTCAGGTTTGTATTTGTAGATTCATTAGCTCGTGTGTGTCTGGGTGTGTTCCATGTATTCTCTTCTTTTTTTGTCGAATTCCATGTATTCTCTTCAAAAACAAGCTTGTCATTGATTGAATGAGTATTTGGGTGCATAGAATACCCAACCATATAAAGAAAGATTTTAAGTAGAAAAGAATATGTTAAATAAGCAAGACTTGGTACCAAATGATAATGGGATTATCAAATATCTTAACCAATAAAGCTGGATTAGTTTATGTGTTATTCTTATGCGTTTGTCAACACACGAGTTGATAAATCTATTGGCCGCTTAACGCTGGTTTTGTCCTTATCTTGGATAATTCCATACGGAGTCCTATAACTTATTTCGAAATTCCATTTGAGTCCTATAACATCAAAATGAGCGTCCTATAATATTTAAAAAAGTACCGTCCATATTTCTATTATTTTTGTTTCGTTATCTTTGACTTTTCAAGTCCACGTCAGATCCATATCACTGTTGATAGGGATAACATGCCACATCAGTTGCCACATCGGCAATTTAAAAACAAATCTTTAATCGTTTTTTTAGGAAAAAAATAATAAATCAAACCCAAAATACAGCACTTTCATCACTTTAAAACAACTTTAATCTATACACTATATAAAAGCACCAATTTCATAAAAGCAAAAAAAAAAAACCAGAAAAACACATAGTCGATAATTAACATTGATTCTAAAAAAGAAATAGAATTGTACCAAAAAACGGGTATTGTAATCAGCAATAATCAAGAAAACGTATAGTCGGCAATTCATTAATTAATTATTAACATTGATTAAAAAAATAGAATTCTACCAAAAAACGGGAATAGAATTCTACCAAAACCGGAATTATAGTCGGCAATAACCAAGAAAAACGTATAGTCCGCAATTCATTAATTAATTATTAACATTGATTCAAAAAAAAAATAGAATTCTACATGAGATGTTCTTCACCCTCGAGAACTGGAGAATCACCCCCTGTGCATCATCTCCAAGCGAAAGCTAATAATTGGTAGGATACACCTTGCATCCTCAGACATCAAGTCCTTACGTGTACATTGGAATTCATCGACCCAACTGAAGAGTATTTGACGTGGAATGATCATTTTTATGGAATTGTACTAAAAGTCCACAATCGAAACAAGGTAGTCGATTTGCTACCGGTTTCAAACTTTTTCCTAAAAAACGTATAGTGGGCAATTCATTAATTAATTATTAACATTGATTCTAAAAAAAGAAATAGAGTTCTACTAAAAACTTAGTCAGTGTTGTAAAATTGGGGAAGATTTTCACTATTTGATGGAATAATACAACCTTGATCAAGGTAATAATACAATTTTGGTAATAATAATACACATTTGATAATAATATGTAGAAGAGGAAAATAAATTTAGATGGAGGGAGATTGGAAGAGAAGTGTATGGAATGAGAAGAGAGTGAAGTTTATGGTGGGTTGTAAGTGTATGAAAGTGAAGGAATGAAGGGGTATTTATAGTTGGAAATGGGAGGATAAAAACAAATAAGTATGATTAAGTTAAAAGTATAAAATCAAAGGGATGTTAGGTAAAGGAAGATGATATTAAAATTATGACAAATGGAATTATGGAGGGTAATTAGCCAAAGAGATAATTCCAAGTAGAAATTTGGTGTATGGGTAAAGTATTTATCGGGGGTAAATTCGGGTATGGTAAAAATGAGTTTTACTGGATGGTAACAATGACATTCACCATAATTTATTTATAACACTCCCCCTTGAATGTCATTGCACCTTAGATAGAATACGCTTAGGAAGTACTGCCTCGTTAAAAACCTTACCAAGAAAAACCCAGTGGGACAAAAACTTGGTGAAGGGAAAAAGAGTGCAGTGCGTATTCTACTCCCCCTGATTTTGGCATCCCTTGATATCTCGAATCCTCCATAAACCAATCCTCTTCATCAATTCTTCAAAAGTTGTAGTAGGAACTGATTTTGTAAATAAATCTGTCAGATGTCACTTGAATGATTCTTGATGTATCCTCCCTTCAATTGGGCAATGCAGCTAGCATTATCTTCATAAATCGTCATTGAAACATCTTCCTCACTAACTAATCCATATGAATCTTGACTATGCTACATCATCGATATTAGCTAAGCACATTCTCGGCTAACTTCATGTATGAACACAATTTCTCCATTATTTGAAGAGGCAACAACGATAGTTTATTTTCTGGTCATAATGGTACTTGATGTATCTGCCTGTGCTTTATGTGGATCAAATAAAAGACCTACATCTGCAAAACAAACTAGATGCACCTTGGCCTCACAAGGTTAAAATAATTCCATATACCAAGATAATAGAATATGTATTTATATTTATATTCCAATATAAATATGTTAGAGCAAAATTATATTTTGCAAATAAATTTATAGCAAAAGCTTCAGGCTTTATGTTACTAGCAAGATAAATTGCACTTAGATAGGGTACTTCAGGACCAATCTAATTCTTTATGAGATTTTTCATCATAGCACGACATTTGGAAGCTTCTCCAGGAGTTCCAATAATACTTAAATTAGAAAAACACATATGAATTATCAACATAAGCAAAAATAAATTCATGCACATACTTTATACTATGCACATGCAAATTGGTTTAAACCATCAATTTAACTTAATTTTGTATATTCCCGGGAATTAGTTGCTTCAAGCAACTTGAATCCTTCAGGGATTCTTTTATATACGTCATGATATATGGATCCATAGAAATATAGGCTGTAAGGGCATCTATTAGATGCGTTTCTAATTTTTCATATTATGCCAGACTTATCAAAAATAATTGCATCCACCACAAGGGAGTATATCTCCTCACAATTAATATCAAGTCGTTTGGGTAAAACCTTGCGCGATAAGCCGTGCTTTGAATTTCTCTATTATGATTTCCTTTTTGCACAAATACCCATTTTTCAATCGACTGGTTCTACACCATCTGGTGTACGGACTACAGGTCCGGAAAATATCTTGCTTCACTTGCGAGTCTAACACAGCCTTAATCATGTTTCTCAATTTGACCAATCATTCTACGCCTACATTGACCACTAGATGTAAGTTCATGATCCTCATTTTATTTTAGCGCTATATTATAAATAAAATAAGTATTCCGTAGACGATTACTTTACGTCGGTTCCATCTTATTCCTGACACTGTAATTGAGATCTCGTCATACTTATTTATTTCAGGTACCTGAGTTACTTCTGGAACTTTATCAATTGTGTCAGAAAACCTCTTCTGGAGGACATTTAATATAAACCTCTTCTGGAGGCCATCATTTCTAACTAGGGCCATCTTATCTCTTTTGCTCCTTTCTCTCTATCGAGAATTTTGTTTTCTTTTGGAACCGAGTATTTTCTACGCTTCTTGCGTACTTCAGATTCATTTGCATACTATACTTGTTCTTCTGGAACATTAATTTGAACAGGAGCATTTGCAGCTGGTATATAAGATTTGGTCACTTTATGTATCTGGCAATTTCATATCAATTTTCCTACAAATGAATCATCTTTTGAACTTCAGGTTCATACAAATTTGTCTGAGGATCAACAACTATATATTGATAATATATTTCAATAATATCTTGATCCAGCTGCTCATTTTCTCCCCCTGATGTTGGGTATACACACATATCGAATTAACAATAAGCAAATCTTGCTATAAATGAATCTCCAATACTTTAGTCAATAGTTTCAATAACGTTGTAATTGATGGAGATTCATACCCAACATCTATTCCCAATCTTCTTTAAGGACCAACTTTACTATGCTGTGTTGGAGCATTTGGTACATAATCAACGGTCCAAAGATGGGAGATATTTTGTGACCAATAACCAATTAAATGGGGAGACCTTATGATAACTTGTTGGCTTGATGCACACAAATGCTGCTGTGAAGGCCCTCTCCCCGAGGGACCCACCAAACCCAGGTATTGTTACATCACATCCCTCAGCCCACACCTCTTGGGTTTAATC
Organism: Turnera subulata; assembly: GCA_028386065.3. Classification (NCBI taxonomy): domain Eukaryota; kingdom Viridiplantae; phylum Streptophyta; class Magnoliopsida; order Malpighiales; family Passifloraceae; genus Turnera; species Turnera subulata. Next base: position 149,176 of record JAKUCV010007337.1, read on the forward strand.
CTTTACCATGCTGCAGCACTAGGGATTCGAACTCGGGACGTGATGCTTTTTATCCCCCTCAAGGAGAGCACCTTCACCAACTCAGCTGCAGATGAGTTGGTGAAGGTGCTCTCCTTGAGGGGGATAAAAAGCATCACGTCCCGAGTTCGAATCCCTAGTGCTGCAGCATCGTAAAGGATTAAACCCAAGAGGTGTGGGCTGAGGGATGTGATGTAACAATACCTGAATATGGTGGGTCCCTCGGGGAGAGGGCCTTCACAGCTGCTGCGTGTAAAATGCCATTTTCTCAAATAGTTATATTTCATTAATGGTCCTGCAATCAATTGTCAATGTTCCCCCAGATATGTTTGGGTTTATTTCCAATGATATACGTTACCTATTGAAGAAATATACCAGCATTATCTAGACATATAGTCTAATAATATAAGTAGGGATATGTACCCGCAAGTGGCCAAATTATTAAATAAGTGCGCACAATGCTAACTTGCGTCACACAATGGACCATCTATTACCTAGATGGTCAACACGACAGATTTATTAGTCTGCGTTCATGTCCCTGTATTATTCCCAAACTTGCTGGTGATTTTAGGCCAATCTCATCTTAGGAAGGCCGTAATTAATTTCGCAGCAAACAAACACATGGAAATTCATTGATTATAAAACATCTGGTTTTTCAATGAATGATCCAATAAATTTCGTGCATCATTATTGACCCGGGGTGGCCCAACCGGTCATGCCAAACAATAAGTCCATGTACCAACTTCAAGTTGGTGCCAGCTTCAGGCTAGATAACTTAGAAAAATTATTTACCAGCTTCTGGCTGGTGTATATAAGCTATAAATCACATATCTATCTACCAACTTCTAGTTGGTCTCAGCTTCGGGCTGTGCAAACTGTGTATTTAAACACTTAAAATTGCTAGCTTCAGGCTAGTGCATTCCAGTTTCTGGCTGGATATGGTAAGTTTCAATTACTCAATTGCTAGCTTCAGGCTGCAATACATGTGTCATTATTAGGCTTATTTCTGCCACTCATGTCGGAAAAGATCAGAATTATTGAGCAATAATTAAAGTAGTGGCAAACATTTCCAAAAAACAAAACCTCGAAGATTGAAAAGCATTGGAGTTTACTGAAAAATAATGCAAAGTTTTTAATTACCGAAAAATCTTCTGGATCTTTTCGGAGATAGAAAAAGAGTCCACATTTGAAAAACTGACACCTAGCTGTCTAATCTCAGACTATAAGAGGGGGAGGCGGTTGAGACAGGAAGATTCAGAAAACTCAGAAAACTCAACAAGACAAGAAAAATGCCTTCCCCAGCTACTGTTTTCTTTGTTGAGGGTGCCTCTCTAGGAAGAAGGAATAGGTTAGCTTATACCATGGTGAATGAGCAGCAAGAGGAATTACTGAATGATCTGGCGAGAATTTCTCGTTTAGTGTTTGTTGATGAACTTTATTCATCTAGGTTCTTTGTAACTCCTATGGAAGAAACATTCTTCCTAGAGGACCAAAGCAATCTAAGGGCTTCCTTTTATGGCTCGGCTAACTCTATTATGTTTTTCATATCTAATAAACTGCAGGATTTTCAGCTAGAGCCTTCATGTCAAATTTTAAATCAAAGCAGTTATTATCAGGTTTCCATGGTGGCTCGGAGCTTCCCAAGGGTGACTGGGTTACCACCTACATGGCCTAAGGTACAACTTCTACTATGGAATTGCAGGGGTGTAGCAAGAAGGTCCCAAGATTTTGTGCGTATCTTAAGGGATCTGAAGAATCAGTACAAGCCCAACATGGTACTGATTACTGAGACTTTGTGGCAAGCAGGAGAAAATCATGGTGTAATCCCACTCCGTTTTCCTGCAACGAATCGGTTTGAGATACCTGGAGAAAACAACATGGGTGGTATGTGGTTCTCCTGGAACGACAGTGTTAGGGTCAACATCAACAACGAGGCTCAGAGTTTTAGAGTCAATGTTGTACCCAACAGATAAATATCTGTATAAACTTATGTATGAGGAGAATTCCTCTTTGAATGTTCTCCAGTTATGGATCCATTATGCAATAATAATATGCATATTTTCCCTTTGCCATTAAAACCTCATCCAGGGCCATAAGCACAATTAATTATACTGTCTTATTCGCTTCAGGGAATAGAGTAGAGTCAATTCAACGGGATCCATAATAATCTCTTTTACTACTGTAAATGGGGATTTCTCTACTCTTCAAGAGTATTAGCTCTTCCAGAGCGTAAATATATGATCTTCAAGATCATAGTAAAGCATGCGTTCTTCAGGAACATATTCAAACTTATGCTCTTCTGTAGCGTATTAATTTTTTTTTTATTTCGAGATTGTACTATCACATGTTATGTGAAATAGTTGATATCCACACATATAATTCTCCCCCTTGGATGTCAACTTGCATTGTCTTCAAGACAAATGCCTGAGCCATTATTCTAGAAACGATGATAAAATGCTGTAAAGTAAATAAAATAAAATAAAATAGCATATAATAATAAAACTGAAACATAAATTAAAATTATTCAATACATACTGGCTTGCACCTTCAGGGTAAGCAAGATAATAACAGTATCCATCATCGGATGGTTATACAATATTCACCTTCTGGTGGTCATAAAATATCCACCTTCTAGTGGTCATACAACATCTTTCTTCAATTTTCCTCAAAGATCTGCAGGATCTTTTGGCAGTAAGACATCCAGTCTTTGCTGTATATTAGCTTTTTATTGCGTCTGCCAGACAATTTGCATTTAAAATGCATTCACTGCCCATAACAAATTTCTTTCGGAAATTTTAAGGGCCTTCAATTAACATAATTCCAAAATTTAAATAAATAAAAGACTTAATTAAAAATAAATAAACATAGACCTTTTATAAATTAGCCCAGTCAAAAATAAATAACCAAAAATTAAATACGATGGGCCTTATATGAGCCTAAGAATAACGTAAATGAAATTAAAGCGAAAATTAAATGCAATGGGCCTTGTACGAGCCCAATCAAAACGTAAATGAAAACAAAAAAATTAAATATAATGGGCCTTTTCGTAGCCCAATAAATAACCGAAAATTAAAGGCAATGGGCCTTTTATGAGCCCATTTGTAATTTAAATAAAAACATAAACATAAATTAAATACAAGCATAATAATAGATATAATATACACCTACTCGATAAATCTTTCGGCAATAGTAATGGCATAATAATAAAGAATATAATATATATATATATGCTTACTCGATAAATCTTTCAGCAATAATAATAGCATAATAATAAAGAATATATAACATATATAGAAAGGATGAAAGTAGTAATAAGAAAAGTTTTAGAAATAAATAACTTAATAGAGTAGAGACTCGTGCTGATAACGTGTTATGAAATTGGGGGAGATTTTCACTATTTGATGGAATAATACAAACTTGATCAAGATAATAATACAACTTTGGTAATAATAATACACATTTGATAATAATATGTAGAAGAGGATAATAAATTTAGATGGAGGGAGATTAGAAGAGAAGTGTATGGAATGAGAAGAGAGTGAAGTTTATGGTGGGTTGTAAGTGTCTGAAAGTGAAGGAATGAAGGGGTATTTATAGTTGGAAATGGGAGGATAAAAACAAATAAGTATGATTAAGTTAAAAGGATAAAATCAAAGGGATGTTAGGTAAAGGAAGATGATATTAAGATTATGACAAATGGAATTATGGAGGGTAATTAGCCAAAGAGATAATTCCAAGTAGAAATTTGGTGTATGGGTAAAGTATTTATCGGGGGTAAATTCGGGTATGGTAAAAATGAGTTTTACTGGATGGTAACAATGACATTCACCATAATTTATTTATAACAGTCTGACAATAATTCCATTTCAAACTAAGAGTGTATGTATATGGATATATATTCCGTCCTCTGTATATATATTCATCCATATTCCTCATTCCTGTGCAAGCAGATAACAAAATAGAAGTATTAACATTGAGGTATGTATCTTTCTACAATGACTGATTTAACAAACACCTAGGAAATTTACTTTTATTTTCATACTTTTTTTCTTTAATTTATTTTAGGAAATAATTACTACCATACAGTTTTTTTTATATATATATCATGCCACCAAATATGCAAAAGGACACCTACTATAGGCGACTAACAAAGGAAGAAAGTCAATTAGTAATTGCAAGAGCTGAACAGAGTCAAAAAAAAAAAAATTCAAGTGATCTAATAACCTCGGACAATAATATAAAGTCCAAGCGTAAAAAGAAAGGTTCCATGTTACTTAAGGCATTATCAACCCATATTGATATGAAGGTTAGTAATTTATATTTATAATTATTTTAAATTATATAATATTAGCGTCATATGAGAAATTTAGTTTTTCTTTAATTTTTTGAATTTTTACTGCTTTATTGTATGACTGAATGCCATCCTTCAAGTTCTGAGTTGCACAAACTTGCAAATATTTTGCCATGTGTACAATGTTCGGTAACAAAATTTGAGTTTGAAACGCCTTCATTTTGCTGCAGTGGTAGACAAATAAAATTAGCTTCACCAACTTATCATGATGATTGATATAGTCTATTCACATCTATAACACTAGAAGCTCAAGAATTTCGAAAAATATATCAGAGCATATAACAATATTTTTTCATTGATATCTTTTGAAGTTAAATTAGATAAGGAACTGGCATCATCCAAGCTTGGAGTTTACTACTGAAACGACCCGACCCGTATTTACCCGACAAACAGCAATTACCGAACAACAGTGCCGACACGTGGCACAAACAATGTAAATATCAGAAATAACGGCCCAACATCAAATACACGTCACCCGATCTCGGGGACATCGACACATAAATCCGGCCCATCGGCCCAATATCAAAAACACGTCATCCGAGCCCGGGGACCCAAAATATAGCATAGCGGAAGCATTTAATCTCAATATCATCATATGCAAAACCTGATGCAAACTAATGGATCCGAGTTCTGTCCGAGGGATAACGCTGCAGCCTGTCTGGAATGCATCATACCTGAACCACAAATAACTCAACCTGCTCACCAACCATGGATAGACAATCAATATGCAACACTATAAAATACTCAAGGTCGAAAACAGGCATAACAGCTAAAATATACCAATCCAAAAGACTCGATCCAAAACTGGTCCAAGACCAAAAAGACTTAAACAAACATCCAATTTCCCATTTTATCTTTCCGGGCCCCATCACGGGTAAGCTAGGGTTGTACCAGGTTATCAACCTGTTCCTGGTGCCAGATCAAAAAGAACCCGGGATCAACATCCCAATAACAAATCTCAGGGATCAACATCCCAATCAAACCGGCATCAACATGCCCATCACAAGTAACCCAGATCATGGCCACCACAAAACAGTCTCTAACCATCCGGTCATACCTCTACTTACCATGTGACAATTATATCATCATCATCCAAAACCAAATCTCAGGGATCAACATCCCTAACCAGAACATCCTTATCACATTTTATTGTTTAATCCATTATTCTTTATACCAAAAAGACAAAGGGATAAATATCCCAAAACTCAATGCACGGGAATAAACATCCCAAAATCAAATCATGGGGATAAACATCCCAAAATCAATCAAGGTACTGGGATAAACATCCCGAATCAAACCACAGCAAATGCAACAATCAACAGTGCAACAATCATCAAACACAACAACCGAGTAATATAGACACATATCAAAGGAAATCCATCCTCACCTTAGCCGATTACTCAACTCTGAAGACAATAACCAGTCCAAAGCCGGCTCCTCGGGGAACTGCCCGATATCAAAACTTATACAACAAAACAACATCCTCACATAAATGCACATAATTGGTATGCTATGATGCCATAAACTGTAAATCAAACTCATTGATAAAACATCTCAATTATATACATATTATCATGAAATTATCCTTTTATCATAATTAAACCCTTTTCCAAAAATATTTCGTATGTATATAAGGTTACAAAAATATATTTCCAAAGCTATTAAATCAAAATATTTCATAAAATAACATACTTTTTCCAAATTAATAAACAACATAATTTTTCTGGAAATTATATTATATATATGTATTTTTCCCAAAATTATTTCCATAAAATATATTTGAAGCGCCCCGACCCGTATTTACCGGTTATAGTAAACACGTGCCGAAACTATTCTTTCTAACAGTTCAGGCAGTACATCGCAGTAAAATATTACACAGTAAGTTTAAATACAACAGCACACAGTATACTACAACTGTCACCCATACTCGGGGACCATTATTCAATCTACACACTTTACACAGCAGCAGTAGCATAAACCAGAATGAACATCATCATAAGCAATATAGAAAGCAGCAACACAGAAACATATATAGCACAGCAGCAGAAGTCTTAAATGCACATGCAGCGGAGGTATGGATCCAGAGTCGGGTGGAGAAGAAAGCAGCAGCCATCGAACGTCATACCTGATCTACGAAACAACTAAACCTACGGGATGAAACCCTGCAGGCGAGGGGTGAGTCCGAAGTGCTCACCGACGAAGGATAAACAGAGATATGTAATCAACCATAATACTTTCGAAGTAAACACAAACAACACAACAGAAGAATCCCACTAAAACATAACTGAGCCAAGACCAAAAGAATGTTTATTATTAATATTACCAATTTTATCTTCTGGGCCCTGTCACTAGACAAGCTAGGGTCGTACCTGGTTATTAACTAATTCTGGATGCCAGGCCAAAACCCATTCTGGGATCAACATCCCGATAACAACAAATCCGGGATCAACATCCCAATAACAACATCATCCGGGATCAACATCCCAACAACCAACCAAACCGGCCATGACACCACAGAACTAGCCTCTAACAATCTAGTCATACCACTACTTTCCATGTGACAATTATATCATCACCTCAAATTCAGTCCAGTTTCTTTACTCTATCCTCAATTATCCAACTTTCCATTATTTCAGATTATCCCTCAGACCAAATTAACAACAGACTCATAACGTCAATTAATCACAGTTAACAGTTCAGCATTATTTCACACAACATCATAAGTCTAAACACAGTCCAACTACAGCATCAACATAGCACTCAAATAACAGTCAATAATCATATCAGCAGTTCAATCAAACAACAACATCACACACAGTATTACGGGCGCATATCCAAGGTTATCCATCCTCACCTTAGCCGATTATCAAGTTTGGAAATGTCCAACAGACTCCAAGTTCGGTTCCTCAGGTATCTGCTCGTTATCAACTCCTATAACAAACAAATCATATGCACACATAAGTGATATGCAAATGTCATGCCAGTACCTTATAACAAAAAATAAATACTAACTCGTCTCGGTTACTTCCCCTGGTTATTTCTCTATTATCATCATAATTCACCATCTATTTCCAGTGTCTAAAATAATACTATACTTATTCCTATACCCGGATATTATTCCGGTATTTTATTACCTTGATAATACCCTTTCCAAATTTATTTCCCTCTAAAATATTTATTGTTTACCATATATATAATATTTTTTCCAAAACCATATTTCCAGAATATTATTTCCCTAAAATATTATTTCCAAAAATTATTTCCAACATATATATATTCCAGATTTTATTCTTTTCTTTCCAGAATTTCTTTTTTTTTTCTTTTTTTAAATCCGGACTGGGCCAATAGTGTCTACCCAGCCCACTATATAGACCAGACCCAAGCTCCAAGCAGAAGCCTAGGTGTAGGCCCACGCGCAGGCCCAGGCGCGCACAAGCCCAGCTCAATCTCAAACCCAACACGCCCAGCCCAACACTTAGCCCATACACCCAAGCTCCTCACCTCACTCGGCCCAGGTAGACATCCGGGTCAACCCGACCCAATGTCATGACCTGGCTAGTGAAGTGGGTACTCGGGGGTTGTCTTCAACCCGTGGTTGGCTCACCTTGGTCTCGGAAGGCGGTGGCGGACGGCGACGCAGCAAGCGACAGGGTGGACGAGGCGCGACCGGAACAAGGGGAGGCGGCGTCGGTGTCGGCAGGGGAGATCGGACGAGGGGCGAACTTGCTTGACGAGTTCGTCACGGCCTGGGCGGCGGCGACGAGCTTCAGGGAGGACGGCCGGCGAGGGGAGAGGAAAGGAGGACAGAGGGGGGAAGTGCAGGTGGCTCGGCTGGTTGTCCACGGTGGCGGCAGGAGGAGAAAAGAGAGAAGACGGGAGGAGGGGAGTGAAACGACGGCGTTTTGGTGTGGTGGTCGGTGGTGGCAACGGGTGTGGAGGAGGAAGGAAAAGAAAAGAAGAAAGGAGGAGGATGGTGGTGATGTGGCAGTGGTGTTGTGTGTTTTTGTTTTTTTTTTTTTCTGGTTTGTGATGAAGGAAGGTTGGCAGAGGTTTTGTAGGAAATGGTTTTTGCAGGTAAGCAGAGTGTTGTAAAGTTATTGCAAATGCAGTGTTAAGGCAGGAGAACCAAGGGCATGCAGTGCAGAAGAAAAAAAAAAAAGAACACAGGTGATGGTCATGCAAACTGGTAAAGCACGGGTAGGGTACTGGCAGTTCACATGCCTCACAGTGAAAGGCAGCTGCAGACTCCTCACTATGCAGCATATGAGGCGGGTTCTGTCCGGACCAGAAAATAACTAATGTATCCCCTTGACTTTATTTCTGGCCCGATAACTCGGGGTTAATCCCGACTTTTCTGAAGATTCCTGGACCCGAAAAATTCCAGCTGTGGTCCAGAAAATCCGTAGAAAAATCCCGAGCGTGGGATAGGGCTCAGTTTCGGAATCCAAAGCTCAAATTACCATAAATTAATTACCCAAGATTAATTTTTATGGTAAATAACTGTAAAATAAATTTTATAGTGACGGTAAAAACGTAAAAATTATCCAGGCTGTTACAGCCTACCCACCTTAAAAAGTTTCGTCCCTGAAATTCACTCGAATGCTAGAAACAGGTGCGGATACTGAGAATGCATATGCTCCTCAACTTCCCACGTGGACTCGTTCGCAGAGTGCTTGCTCCACTTAACCTTTACCATAGGAATGACTCGGTTCCTCAACTGTCTGACCTCTCGGGCAAGGATCTGCTCCGGTAATTCTGTATACGTAAGATCCTCTGCGACCTCAACATCTGCTGTAGTAACCACATGACTCAGATCATATCTGTACCTCCTCAGCATGGACACATGAAACACATCATGAATCCGGGACAACTCCTCTGGTAAAGATAATCTGTACGCCAAGGGTCTGACCCTTTCCACAATCTCATATGGTCCGATGTACCTGGGACTCAGCTTCCCTCTTTTCCCGAATCTGATAACACCCTTCCAAGGTGCAACTCGGAGGAAAACTCATTCTCCCACTTGGTACTCCATCTCACGATGATGCTTATCAGCATAACTCTTCTGTCGGTCCTGTGCTGCTCTCATACTTTGCTTAACTACCTGAATCTTGTCAACTGTCTGCTTAACCAAATCTGGACCCATAGTCAAACGGAGACCTTCTTCATCCCAACATACTGGACTTCGGCATTTCCTTCCGTAAAGAGCTTCAAACGGTGGCATGCCGATACTGGAACGAAAACTGTTGTTGTAGGCGAACTCCACTAAAGACAAATACTAATCCCAACTGAAATACCCGTGTCCCAATTTAACAATAAAATATTTAAACAAAGGAAATTCCCAAAATACCCCTGAAACCCGGGACACGAAAACCAATATAACCAATATCCAAAATTCTCAATAAAACAAGATGTCAAGAAGAACATAATAATCCGGCTTAACAAGCCACAAATCAACCCGGCATCCTGCCGAAACATCATCAAAACATAAACCCGGCAACCCGCCGATAATGTAATCCAAAATCAATAGACATCTCAATAAAAATCCAATGCAGTGGAAAAGTCAAACGGAGGAAAAATAATAGAAATAAAACAACATGCATGCCGACTCTATGGATGCAATCCGGGAGAACAAGCACAGCTACCTGCTGGGATGTCCACGTCCGTACTCCGGGAAAAGAAGAAAGAGACTGCACGCTATCTATGGGTCTGAAAAACAACGTTGTGTTAGAACCTATGTCTTCATGGTTCACTTATTACAGGTTTTGATAAATGACAAACCAAGATCATAACCAAGATGAAGCAAAAAGAAATCAAGCAAACAAGCACTCAACCAAAGTGATCAAGTACTCAAGTGAAGATATGATCAAGAGTTGAAGTGCAAAGAAGAGCAAGAGAAGTTAGGACCCATTTGTACAAGGTAA